>JAWPHD010006787.1:0-139216 GCA_037043455.1 Cyrtodaria siliqua
TGTTCTAATGGTGACCCTGAGGTCAAATTTGGACCCGCCCCAGTGGTCACATATTAAACATAGACTTATATAGGGAAACACTTAAAAAATATTCTTCTCTGAAACTACAATAGCCAGAGGTTTAATATTTTGCATTTACCTTAAGGTTATGGTCATCTACCAAGTTTGTTCAAATAGTGACCCTGTGGTCAGATTTGAAGCAGACGCGGTAGAATGCCCGTATTGTTTGTGTGCACCATGCATTACCAGTGAGACTAACAGGCAGCTTTGGTGGCCAGACAGTAACAAGGACCCACACGCCGCTAATACGTGCAGCAGGAAACCAATATATAACCAGCAAATTTGGGCGATGTTATACAACTGTGGGGCATGGAACGACCCAAGATATATTGTGAAGAAAAGTACTGCCAGAAATGGAGACAACACCTGGCATCTCAGATAAATCATGCCTAAGTGTGTTGTTGAACAGTGTAGACAGTGGTTACCAAATCTGTATGGACAACCTCATATGGGCCATAGGTGGAACTAATATTAATATATGGTGCAGTAAAATTATCACTTCTAGTTCGTGTGTTGTTTGTTTTTTGATATTAATAATAACAACAAGAGAATGGGTAGAACCAATGGATGCATCCCGAAAGTTACACAGAAAAAAGTAATGTTTAGTGTGAGTGCTTCCTTATTCAAAATGAATCCGTACGGAACTCTATTATGCTCCGGATAAGATTTTTCAAAAAAGGGAGATAATTAAAAAAGTAGTGAAGCTAGAGTTATGGTTCCTATGAACTGCACTCCGTCTCATTGTCCTAATCATTCACACGAACTTTATTCAAGAATAATTTTTGAGTAATGCTACGGACAAAAAGTGTGACGCACGGACGGACGGAAAAAGCGGCGACTATATGTTCCCCCATAATAAACAATCTAGTGTTTTTAGTTACAATATACTTTATATCAAAAACTGAGGTAATAGTAAATGAAAAGAAAAAAACTGTGATGGGGCCTCAATATAATGTCTCTGTGGTAATCAGTCAGCGAGAAGTAAGCAGTTAAAAAGCATGCTATCCATGATTTTTCAACGACTACATTCAGTTGGGAAATGTGTCTTTAATTAACATAATATCTATTTTAAAATGTTGAGTGTTAATAAAATTGTTTGGGAAAGCTCCATGGAAATGTGACTAATCTGGAAAACCAATCAGCGCCCTCTACACTACTACACAGTTCAGTTAACTTGAGGGAAGGAAGGACAGCCATTGAAGGTAGGAATATCTTTGATATGATTATATATTTTCAGCATCAATGGTCACCTAAATGTTTTCTTTCAAATGATACAATCAACTGATACTATAGAAGTAGCTGACTGATATTGTTGTGGTCGCGATGAGAATGAAAGTACGACTGTTTAATGGATCATTCAGGAAATACGTTGTCTCAGTCATTTGTGTTTGTTTTTATTTTTTTCTTCCACCTTACAATGGTTTTAAAAACAATAAGTCAAAAATGTATCCGGGTATATATTAACATGTCTCTGTTACATCATACATGTTTTTCATAAATATCTATTATTAGCCTTAGCCTGCTGTGAATGTATAATGTCACTGTCCTTTCTTCGACATTGGACCATTCCATTTATGTTACAAAGGGGTGTTTTGGTTAAATGACTAATGTGCAGCCAGACAGTGTAAACCCTGAGTTACTCGCAGGCTGATCTGGATTTACACTGGCTGCAAAGGCTGTTGTAGTCGCCCTTAGCAGGCTAAAAGTTAAAAGCAAGCTAGAGTCTTAAAAGGAAACTAATGTGGTGTTTAAAGGGAAGTAAGCAGCCAATCAATCTGTGTTACTGAGAATTCTGAAAAACTTAATTAAATAAGAAAAAGGTGTAAGATTTATCAAAATTGGATGATAAACAAAGAAAATATGACCATTTGAAGGTTGTTCTAAATCAGATATGGGAGCCGCCATTTTGAGAACTAGGGCATTATGTTCCCCCATATATGGAATATTGATAAATATCATTTAAAGCAAAGAATATCACGGGAAATGAAAGCGAAATACTTTACTGGTCATATAATGCATAATTACCATTAAGTATACATTTTTTTCATACAGTTGCTTTTATATTTTTCCTGTAAATCAATAAATATTTAGAAAACTAATGTCGTAATTTTGTCGGTAGAATATATATATTTCAGATACTGTTCCGAATGTTTTCAAAACACATGACTGCGCCCCTGATTTTCTTTATATTCTTGATGTAAAACATGCCATTTAGTGCATTTCGTTGAATTTATCGTGCAATTCACAGCAATAACACATGAAAACTTTATCTTTTTTTTGGATATAGATCTTTGTGTTTTATGCAGATTTTCGTTTGTTCAGGTTACTCGAACATCATGAAGTGCATATGAAATGCGCGATTTCATTGGTTGAATTTAGTTGATCTTCTCATGAATATTGATTAGATGAAAGGTCGATCAGAGATGACCTCCAAGGCAGTGTTGTCAGATCCTACAGCGGAGAGTATCAAAGCATATGATATGATTTAAATGAGATTGTAATTAAACATTTATAAATATTCCATATAAGGTCATTTAGAACTGTGATATCATAGCTCTCAAAATGGTGGCTGTGTGCCTACATTCCTTTTTACTGTTCTTGTTTCCAACACAAATATCTGCAAAGAGATAATGAACTTGGAAATGATTGTCCTTGTTCTATTTTTGCCACATCAACCATTGCAATTCTTTCTCACCAATCGCAGCCACCACCCTCATTAATATCTTTTTAGTCCTCTTCTGTTTGCCAACCCCTACCTCGCAACCCTCACCACCTCCTTCCCAACACAAGACAACTACCGTATTTTACCTTATTGTATACTTTCATATTGTCCCGTTTAGTTTGCATTGAGCTAAGCGTGCAATATTCTACGATATTGCACGGGAACTTTTTCTCGTGCTTGCTAAGAGCCGCGAAATAGAAACAAGGAACTACTTTCAAATAAAAATAACAGTATCCTTTCTACAGTGTCAACAAAAAAATACGAGTTTTTTTTCAACCTTTTTTTGGCAAAAATTGATAAATTAATTCAAATGGTCACTCACCCACTGTTTTTAACGTTATCGAATGGTAAACAAACTTCAGAAAATCGCTTGTTGTTTTTAATGACGTCATCCGACTTCGACGTCATTTTTGCGCAAAATAATCATCCACACAAAATGAAACTGAATGGCAAGATAGGAATTCCATCAAAAGCTATAAAAATAACACAAATGCAATGAAAAGTAATAGTCATACAATTAACATTGATCAAAAACAATATGAAAGTATACAATAAAAAGGTTATTGAATTTGTATGGCTAAATATTACTTGGAACTCGTTGTTTTGGCGCAGGACGACTCGCAAGCTCGTCGTCCTTTGCCAAAACAACTCGTTGCAAGCTCGTCGTCCTTTGCCAAAACAACTCGTTCCAAGTAATATTTAGCCATACAAATGCAATAACCTATATTATATAGTATGCAGTCTTTTTACTGTGACCTATATTTTGTCAAAAGTGAGTCACAGCAGGAGAAGTTTTTATAACTATATATATACCACTCTTCAACGCTTTCATATTTGGTATATAGCTTGTCTAGGAGGAGGTCTTTCCAATGAACAACACCCAAATGTCACTTTGACCTAGGGCCGAGGTCATACTTAGAACAACTTTAACCTTTTGGTCAACTCTTCAACCCTTTTTGGTATGGCTTTCATATTTGGTATATATCTGTCTAGGGCGAGGTCTTTCCAATGAACAACACCCAAATGTCACTTTGACCTAGGGCCAAGGTCATACTTAGAACAACTTTAACCTTTTGGTCAACTCTTCAACCCTTTTTGGTATGGCTTTCATATTTGGTATATAGCTTATCTAGTGTTAGTTCTTTCCAATGAACACCCTCCCACCCGTCAGTTTGATCTTGGGCCAAGGGCCAAGGTCAAGGTCATACTTAGAAAAACTTTAAGTTTTTGGTTAACTCTTCAACCCTTTGAGATATGACTTTCATATTTGGTATGTAGCTTATCTAGGGTTAGGTCTTTCAAATGAACACCCTCCCACCTGTTATTCTAGTCTTGGGCCAAGGTCATACTTAGAAAAACATTTATCTTTTGGTTAACTATTGGTATGGGAGATCATTCAAATGAACACCCTCCCACCTGTCAGTTTGACCTTGGGCCAAGGTCAACAACAAGAATTTATCCTACATGTCATTGATATCAACAATCTGGCAAAGTTAGGCACAGATCAGATGCAAAATGAAGGCCCTATTGTCTTAAGTGAGGAAAAATATAGCATTTTTAATTAAAGCAAAGGCCATAACTCTGTGCTACTATTACGATTTGGCTGTTTTTCAAACTTGCTAAGCTTTCATAAATATTTACAATCTGGTAAAAATTGGATGAAAAATGAAGGCCCTTTTGTCTTAATGAGGCACAATACAGCATTTGTAACTAAATCAAGGGCCATAACTCTGGTGTTACTGATTCAATTTGGCTGTTTCATAGGTGTCAGAGCTTTTATACTGATATAAATAATGTGGTAAAGTTTGTCTTAATTAGGTAAAAGTCCGAACAACTCACAATCCCATAAGAAGAATGGTCCTTAGAATAGAAATCACGGCACGCAAATGCAATGTCAATGTAGATCCGCACTGTACCACAAACAAAGAGCAAAACAACTACACAATGAAAAGGACAATACATAACACAAAGAGTGGTGTAAACAGGGTTATCGACTTGGAACATTTAGTAGGCAATAAGGCCGACTGGTTAGCTTAAATACCTAAACTTAACGATACTTTGACACTACAGTTAACCGTTCATAAGCATGAAGTAGCAACAGCATAACATAATTCACGATTATTTTAATATGTTTATGGGGTGAAAAAAGAGGTCCTAACAGAAATTATGAAACAATTTCATGATCAGTATTTTATTTATTAACTATGGGACACAAGTTGTAGCTTTTTGACATGGCATTTCGTTATATTTAATTCCATTTATGTCCCATGTAAGGAATATGTTTTGTAGTATTTGGCAACTATTGTCTGTATTGCTGAAGGACACAAAGATGTATACATTAGTTCTCTCCCTTCGATGCCAGGTTGTGTTGCATTTTTTTGATGCCCTTTTCTGCGCTAAATATCGGAGCACTTCACACGCACCAGAATTATCAATGGTACAGTCTTTCACACAAGCATGCATTTGGAGGGGATGGGGCGACTTCCCAGAGCTGTCTGAACTGCATGGTGAACAGGAACTTTCATCATTCAGTACTTACCGCGTGGATAGAGTAGATCAGCTTTTAATCGAAATTGTCTTGATGTTAAACTGTGAAGTATTAAACAGATTTTATTTTGCCACGTGTCTGCTATGCGTCCTCTACACGTTTTTTTGTGCGACAGCATTTTTAACAATGGTTTATGTCAAAGGGATCGATATGTAGAAAGTCAAATCAATTCTCTAAAAATACGAGAACCAAGAAAACTGACTTTGTATATATGTGTCATGCTCGTAGTAGTGCCATTATTGTCCTTTTTCGTCAGCCAATATTTAATTACAGGGATGAATTTATACTGAGCTGAGTTTAGGTCTTTAAATCGATTTTAAATGTACAAAACTTTGCTATTTAATGATCCTGTCTTCAGTGCTTAAACTGATCAAACAGAGTAAATAAAAGTACATCCCATCAAAAGGAAATCCTTAACAATAAAGTATTCATACTGAGAAACAAGAGATGTTTGTAAAACATGTATGCCCCCCTTCAACAACCATGACACAAACATTCCTGCAAGTTTCGAGTTTGTAGTGTCAGCTGTTCTTGAATTATCAAAGACAAGCAATTTTTGTGATTTTTTACAAGTTTTGTTACCATGGCAGCAACATTTTTTATGCGAATCTATCCAAAAGGGGAGGTGCACAACTAGACCACGACACAAACATTCTTGTCAAGTTTCGAGTTTGTAGTAACAGCTGTTCTTGAGTTATCACAAAGACAAGCACTTTTTAGTGATTTTTTACAAGTTCTGTTACCATGGCAACCACATTTCTTAAGCGAATCTATGCAAAAGGGGAGGTCCACAACAACACCATGACACAAGTTTCGAGTTTATTGTGTCAGCTTTTCTTGAGTTATCGCCAAGATAATCAATTTTTAGTGAATTTTTACAAGTTTTTCATGGGTCATGGGTTCAGCATCTGAATGTGCATTTTAACCTATATTTCAATGGTTAGTCGAAGCAAGGTTAAGTTTTTGCATTAAGCTAATTTTCTCACATGATACAAGACCTATGATAACCAACTTGCAACAAATGTGTGTCATGGGTACATCATCCCAATGTGCACATGACCTTGGCCATTTTAACTATTTCTCATGGATTATTGGGTATAAATCAAGGTTAAGCGTTTCCCTTTAGCTTTAGTTTCTCAATAAGTACAAGATCTATGGTAAGCAAAAGTTGCACAAAAGTTCCATCATGGGTTCAGCATCGCAACACACATAGATAATATGACCTTGACCTTTTGACCTTTTTTCATGGTTCAGTAATCTTCTATTTAGGTTACATTTCTTTTGTGTTTAGCTTATTGCTCAGGTTAAAATGATCATTATACCGCCACAAACAAAACAAAGTCTGTGGGTTGTATACTTGAGTGACCGTATCCGTCCGTCCACGCTTTGTTCTGCAGGTCAAGGTATTGCGTTTAGTTCATGGGTCCAGCCTCCCATCAGGGATATTAATCACCTTGAATGACTTTAATTTAATTTACAACCAATATTAAGTTAATCATCTTTTATTTTCTACAGATAAGCAACTATCATCCATTGAAGAATAAACAGACATGTAGAGTTAAAGCAACAAAGTGATAACTCCATGATGAAGTAGTTGTATTTATAATATTTAATCCAATGATGAAACAATAACAAACATGTAGAATTTAAAGCAACATTACTGGCCATTATGGCCACCAACATCCAACAAACACTGTGGAACCCATCTTACAGAAACTGGGTCAAGTCAGGCCTAGCCCTTAAGGTCACGAAGGATGGGATCCAGTGTTTCGTTGATGACCAAAACCAGATCATCCACCAAGGAATGCTGGCTAGTATTCGGCGAGCAAAAGGTCTACCAGCAGGCACGGTATGCAGCACGTGCACGACACAAAATGTGATACCATGTCCAACAAGGGGAGTTTGCTCTGTCAGACGTGGTGTGTGCAATTACCATGACAATGGTGACCCACTGAAAAAATATACGCCATGTCCTAACGGTATATGCGATGCAATCTACCACCGAGTTGTGAACAGTCACAGATTCAACGGCCCTTCCTGGCTTAACACCGACGCCCAACTTTGGTGCAGCAATAGTTGGGCTGTGGCAAAGTGTTTCATGCCACGGACTGGCTACGAACATGTGAATACCGCAGCTGAAACTGACATTACGGGGCTGGTCAGCGTGGTGATAAATCTCAGCGATTTTCAAAACATAGTAACAGACGACCTGTCACAGCCGAACAACTTGTTTTGTCAGGTAGAGTATAAATTTCTCGTGATTAAACAACTTCTGTTAGGTATAATATTGAGAGAGGAGGGAGAGATAGAGAGAGGAGAGAGAGAGAGAGAGAGAGAGAGAACGTGAGAGAGAGAGAGAGAGCAGGGGCGTTCCTGGGGCTAATTTAGGTATACGAACCATCGAGTTTTGGATTCAGAAATGTGCCTAATCCCCCTATACCTTCAGTTTTTATTGCATTTTTCGCATTTTTCGCCTTTTTTATTTGTTTGCTTCTTTAATAGCCGGAGAGAGGGAGGGAGGGAGGGGAGGGAGAGAGCAGTAACATACCTGTTAAACCTGTGTGCATATGTCACCAATAAATAGCATAATGAGAGAGCAAAAGAGATGGAGGGAGGGATAACAGGAGGGAGATTTCACTACCAACTCCAGTTCAAAGACTGCCTCCAGTTAACATATGAATCTTGATCCTGCAACATTTCTATGTGGTTAAGAGGCAAGCTTGACCACCCATTAGACCATGTACCACTTATACATTCCAAACACCTGCTTCTATGATTTGATTTCCTCTTGATAATTATATATCATTGTTATTCTTTATTCCTGCAACAGGTACGAAACATTCGAAATGCCATAATGCACACTTCCACATTTGAACTGTCTACAGCTGATCTGAATAGTTACATTGATACAATGATCCTGTTAGTGAGTGATCCAGGACTCCTGGCCACCTATCTTAACGCCAAGAATGCCATCACCAAGTTAAATCAGGTACGATTTAGGCAATTGTATTGGTGATCATGGTATGATGATGATGATGATGATGATGATGATGATGATGACAGGAAGAAAGTATTGGCAAACTAGGCCTGATACACTGATACTGTGTGTATACAAAGTTTGTAGACATTAGTTTAATATTATGTTTTTACCTACTGTACGCACATATGTCTGCACTTGCAGAGCTATTAAAACGGGAGTAAAGAAATATCTTTAATTCACAGGCTTTATATCTTAGAATTGATTCACAAAATTTTGGCATTTATGCATTCTTAAAACACTGGTAAAGGATGGTAGATTTGCGTTCAAAACCTCAAAAATGCTGAAAATGTGCGTATCAATTCTTATATTTAAATTATTTACATTATTTTCCCGTTGTTACAGTACCAACAATAACATGCATCAGTGCAAGAAAGAAAAATATCGTCAGTGTATTTTCAGACTGCAGAGTAGACAATTTCTATTACAGTACACCGGATGTGTAAGCAGTAAGCTCTGCCTATCAAAAAGTTTTTTTTGAAATTGAGGTTATTTTTTTTCAGCTAAAAGTATCAAGTGAATGTAAATACAGCAAAACTTGTCTTTATATTTGGCTTGGACGACATCCTCTCCTTATGACACTTTCCTTTGGTACCGGCATTCATCCTATATAATCTATATAAGGTTAATTCTTCGTTAACAACACCTCTCTTACCTGCTTAACAACACTGTTTTGGATTCACAACCCATAACGCACAGTGTATTTCGCAAACTGAGAATTTAGCTGCAAGCATTTATCGATAATACTGACCTGATCAAATAATACTTGAGTAAAATGAAAGCCCTATCATCTTAACGAGGCAAAATATAGCATATTAACTAAATCAAGGGCCATAACTCCGGTGTTACTGGTTCGGATCCCAGATTCCTATGTATCCTTACCCTCTTTCCATGAGAGGCTCTAAATAACTATACTGTGTTAATGAGCCATTAATAATAAACAAAATTCAGTTATAGAAAACTAAATATTTTCATACTATTGGTAGTGACATCACTGACCCATTATAAATATATGTATAAACATTGTTTTAGTTGCTTGTCTGTGTCAAAGTCAGTAAATACACAGAGATCAAATTTTTAAGGTTGATGGCCAAAAAGTGTAAGACTGAAGATTATTAGAAGTAATTAAGAAGCGTTGTTGAGTTACCTAACTCCATGTTTACCTACAGTATTCACAACTTTTGTTAAAGATCAAGACTGATTCCGTGACAATGACAACAGAAGATGAGACAAAGATACGAGACGAGGCATTAAGAGCCATTGATGATATAAAAAGAGAGGCAATACAGGCCTTAAAGGATGAGGGCAGTGAACAGATAGAACACATCGAAAACAAGAAAGAAGAGACAATACAGGCTTTAAAGGATGAGGGCAGTGAACAGATAGAACACATTGAAAAGAAGAAAGAAGAGACAATACAGGCCTTAAAGGATGAGGGCAGTGAACAAATAGAACACATTGAAAAGAAGAAAGAAGAGACAATACAGGCCCTAAAGGATGAGGGCAGTGTACAGCTACAGACCTTAAAGGATGAGGGCAATGAACAAATAGAACACACTGACAAGAAGAAAGAAGAGACAATACAGGCCTTAAAGGATGAGGGCAGTGTACAGCTACAGGCCTTAAAGGATCAGGGCAGTGAACATATTGTACACATTGAAAAGAAAAAAGAAGAGACAATACAGGCCGTTGACACGAAGAAAGAAGAGACAATACAAGCGTTAAAGAGAAAAAGCAGTGAACAAATTGTACATATGGACGAACACATGAAACAAAACATAAAAAAAATGAAAACAGAGGGAAGTGAACAGATTGAACGCATAAAACAAACAACAAACAAAATGAAAGAAGAGACAGTACTTGCAGTTAATGAACAGGGCAGTAAACATCTTGAACGTATGGAACAAAAGGCAAAACAGATCAAAGAAGATCTACATGCAGAGGTCAGTCAGGTGAAATATTGTGATGACACATACCTGGAACAGAAAAAGAGTAAGTATGACTTTATATTTTAAATTTTACAAAATACTTCTGGAGAGGTGTTGTTGTAGAATGCTCCTGTATTGTATATATCAGTGTAACATAATTCATAAGTGAGGGTGTACTAACCCCACTCCAACCCCCTAAAAACTGCAAGTAAACCTGGATATACACATGGTCGATTTTGATGCAGAATTGACATGCACATCTTGACATCATAGGTAAGCATCCTGTAAAGTTTCAAAACAATCGGTTGAAACCTGTGGGAGAAGATAGACACACAAGATATTTTAACGTAAACTTTGAAGAAACAGGACAACTGATGAATGGATGGGGAGTTGGGATTTAGGGGGGCAGCATGCACCACAGTTATAGGTGTAATAATAAATAAACAAAACAACATAGAAATATGAACCAATTGAAACCATTAATGGATTTAACTATATTGGATTTTACTTCTCATGTCGTCTTTCAATGTTTCAAATGGCAAATGTACTAGCAGTAAAAGCTAAAATGGTATTGATTTCAATGTTATCTTCAATATCATGTTCAATTTTTTTTTTTTAAATGTATTAACTATTTAAAAGTTTAGGTAAGCCTTGGATTCACTCGGGACTTCATCGCATCTGCTTCTTATAGAGACTGGCAGACACTCAGGTCCTATACCTATAGAGAAAGGTGTTCATGTTTTTATTACAAATTGCGTGGAGACATACTATCATTTTGTAATGATATGCCCTTTATATAGCGATTTGAGATCACTGTATTTATTGAACAAATGTTATCAATACCATAGTTAAAATAAATTTAACATAGTTATGTCCTGCCCAAAGAAAGCGATCATATTAAGAATCTTGCCATGTTTGTTCATTATCCATTGATGAAAAGGGAAAATTGTACTAATTAATAATGACTTACTTTTGAATTTTTAATATACTGATATTTCAATGCATCTGCTATCGTAATATCAAATCTTTTTGAAAATAAATAACCAAATCGCATATATCTATTTTCCATTTGAACTGTATTTGTTACATGCGTTTTACCCAATGGCCTTTCCATATTGCAATAAGGGTAAGAATATTGCAATACATTTTTTGCTGTATTGTTGCAGTCCTACTATATACTGCCTCAAACTTTGTTGACAAGGGTATAAATATGCAGCCATGCGCTTTCAGCTGTTGTCGGAGGCATTGGGTCATATTTTTAACAATAATTTCGACTCAATAATCAATGGGGTGCTAAATATACCAAGTTACAAAGAAAACAAGAGGCCCAAGAGGATGTGTGGATGTTCTACTTGCTAAAACGGCTCTTATATCAAGGGTTGTCATCATAAAATTCCTATAACAGGGTTTTGTGTGAACCTATAATTTATCATTTGATCTAGAATCTAGGGTAATAAACATGAGGCCCAAGAGGTCCTGTATCACTCTACTTGCTATATGATGTCCATGGGGGGGGGGGGGGGGGGGGGGGGGGGGGGGGGCTGGTGACCCAATTTATTAATAATTTTGGCAAGTTTGATAAAGATCAAATAATAAATGAAGGTGCTAGAGTGTTCACAAGGCTTAATATGGCATTTTTTAGCAAAACAAGGACCATAACTCCGGTGAAATTAATCCGATCTGGCTGTTTTCGAACTTGTCTGAGCTTTCATTGATATAGACACTGGCAAAGTTTCGTAAAGATCCGATTAATAATGAAGGCCCTTGAGTGTTCACAAGGCAAAAGTTAACAGACGAAGGACGAAGGACGACGGACAACTCGTCATTCCCTAAGCCTTCGGCCAGTAGAGCTAAAAAAGAAATGAATGAATATTACTAAGATGTTTTATGTGCTGAACTCTCCTGGGTTAACTATGTATGCATAACTAACCCCAGTTAGCTATGTGTGCATAACTAACCCCAGTTAGCTACGCATGCATGACAAACTACAGACATAAATGTAATCATTTCTATATAGTATACCTAGTTAGCAATCACATAACATATCATATCATAATAGGAAAGAATTGTTTTTTAGTACAACAAAGGCACCAAACAGCACCTTAGTAATATTCATTCATTTCTTTTTTATTACCTTAGATTCTAGATTAAATGATTGATTCTGTGTTCAAATAAAACCCTGTTCCATCAGTACTTCTTTTAAAACATTGCAAAAACAAGAGGTAGTAGAAAATGAAGTAGCTACAGATATAACAAAGGAAAATACAATATAGCATTTTTCAACAAATCAAGGGCCATAACTCTGTCATTACTAACAAGATCTAGCTGGTTTTCGAACTTGTCCAAGATTTCATTGATATACCACGATTTGCACAACTAGACATCATACGGAGGCTTCCTGCCAAATTTCGTAGAAATCAACAAGCCATTTAGGAGGAGTAGCGCTGACAAGAAATTTAATGTAAAAAATGTCAAAGGGCCATAACTCTGTCAAAATTCAGCGAACTGGAACAAAAGTGTGATATGCACAACTAGACATCTTACTGATGCTTCCTTCCAAGTTTCGTCGAAATCCAACAACAAAATAAAACAAGAGGTCAATGACCTTGAAGCTCTACTGATTGATTTTGATTTCAGGAAGTAGTCGCTACAGACTTGTTTTTTGAAAATCTATTTTTAACCGTGGCGGCCATCTTGAATTTCAGGCCGACCTGAAATTTTGCTAAGATCAATAAGACATTAAGAGCAACATTCCTGTAAAGTTTCATGAAAATCCGTCAGGTAGTTTCAAAGAAGTAGTCGCTACAAGTTTTCATTATATAACTCTATGTAAACAAAGCAGCCATGTTTAAGGTCAAATCAAAACGATTTTCGACAAGGACCAACATCATGTCATACTGATCATTTTAGAAAAAGTCCCATATCAATATCTCTTATTGTTTTTGGGAAGTAGTCGCTACAAATTTATTTATTTTAAATCTATTTTTAGCTGTGGCGGCCATCTTGAATTTCCGGCCGACCTGAAATTTTTCTAGGATCAACTAGACATCAAGAGCAACATTCCTGTGAAGTTTCATGAACATCCGTCAAGTAGTTTCAGAGGAGTAGTCGCTACAAGTTTTTACTATATAACTCTATGTAACCAAAGATGGCCACTGGCAGCCATGTTTAACGTCGAATCAAAATAATTTTCCACAAGGATCTACATCATGTCATGCTGATCATTTTAGAAAAAGTCCCATATCAATATCACTTATAGTTTTCAAGAAGTAGTCGCTACAAACTTATTTTTTAAAAATCTATTTTTAGCTGTGACGGCCATCTTGAATTTCCGGCCGACCTGAAATTTTGATAGGATCAATTAGACATCAAGAGCAACATTCCTGTAAAGTTTCATGACAATCCGCCAAGTAGTTTCAGAGGAGTAGTCGCTACAAGTTTTTACTATATAACTCTATGTAAACAAAGATGGCCGCTGGCAGCCATGTTTAACGTTGAATCAAAACGATTTTTGTCTAGGATCAACATCATGTAATGCTGATCATTTTAGAAAAAGTCCCATATCAATATCACTTATAGTTTTCAAGAAGTAGTCGCTACAAACTTATTTTTTAAAAATCTATTTTTAGCTGTGACGGCCATCTTGAATTTCCGGCCGACCTGAAATTTTTCTAGGATCAATTAGACATCAAGAGCAACATTCCTGTAAAGTTTCATGACAATCCGCCAAGTAGTTTCAGAGAAGTAGTCGCTACAAGTTTTTACTATATAACTCTATGTAAACAAAGATGGCCGCTGGCAGCCATGTTTAACGTTGAATCAAAACGATTTTTGACTAGGATCAACATCATGTCATGCTGATCATTTTAGAAAAAGTCCCATATCAATATCACTTATAGTTTTCAAGAAGAAGTCGCTACAAACTTGTATTTTAAAACTCTATTTTTAGCTTTGGCGGCCATCTTGGATTTCACATCAACATGAATTTTTGCTAGGATCAACTAGACTTTATGGGCAACATTTCTGTAAAGTTTCATGAATATCCATCCAGTAGTTTCAGCTGTGAAGTCGCTACAAATAAAAGTTTACGGACAGACAGACGGACAGACGGACAGACGGACAGACGGACAGACGGACGGACGACGGACACCGCACCACGGCATAAGCTCCGCTGATCTCTGATCAGTTGAGCTAAAAAGTAATTAAAAAAAAAAATGAAATAAAAAAATAAAAAAAAATAACAAAAAAAATCGAAAAACAAAATAATAATGAATTCTTTTTTTAAAAAAAGAAAGAAAAAAAGGTAAAAAACATTTAATTAAAATAATAAAAAAAAAAGTTAAATAAAAACTAAGTTTGGTTAAAGAAATATAAAAAGATCGGACAGGGAAAGTAGCATTCAAGGAGGACAGTCAACCACAAAACACAGAAACAAACACGCAAACAGACCAACAAGAAGGCAAAAGCAATAAAAAATGCAAACGACATCACAAACACAAAAGGGCTGACAATAGGGCTACCGCCTTGGAACAGTCGAAATGTAGTGCAAAATATAGCATTTGCAACTAAATTTGTCCGAGTTTTCATTGATAATCTGCTAAAGTTTGGTAAAGATTGGATGAAAAATAAATGCTCTATCGTCTTAACGAGGTAAAATTTAACAGACGACGGACGGACGACTGACAACTCGCCATCCCATAAGTCCCATAAAAACTGCACTTTTATCGGTTGTAGCTCCAAAATACAACATAATACAACAATTATTATAAGTACAGATATTGTGTCATTTGTATTTTAATTTCGTGAAGTTTGCATTTTCAAGTTGTTAAAATTGTATACAACTGTCTGGAAGTATTATGCTTACGTAATGGACTTAAAACATCTCTCAGTAGGTTTGGGTGTTTGTCTTGATATTTATGATTTGTTATTTTTTTATTTCAAGGTCTACAGAAAGAGCTCATCCAGATTTACATGGACAAGTATGTTAAGACATCTGTCTGCCCTCAAGCACCAGAAGAAGAAGATACTGATATTGCCGACATATTTGTTACGCCCTCTATGAGATTAGTAGACCCACAACAGAGGCAAAAGGGAGGTAATTCTCAAAATAAAACAATTGAATCTTTTAAAGACATGTTTTTCAAGGATTCTCATTTATGTAAGAACATATATGTAACAGGAGATGCCGGTACAGGAAAGACAACGCTATGTAAACGATTAATTTCTACTTGGTGCAATGCTCACTCAAAATCTACAACGTCAGACCAGTTATCAGACAATGAGGTCTATCACTCCAAACCTACAACATCAGACCAGTTATCAGACAATGAGGTCAATCACTCCAAACCTACAACATCAGATCAGTTATCAGACAATGAGGTCAATCACTCTAAACTTACAATATCAGACCAGTTATCAGACAATGAGGTCAGTCACTCCAAACTTACAACATCAGACCAGTTGTCAGACAATGAGGTCAATCACTCCAAACCTACAATATCAGATCAGTTATCAGACAATGAGGTCAGTCACTCCAAACTTACAACATCAGACCAGTTATCAGACAATGAGGTCAATCACTCCAAACCTACAACATCAGACCAGTTATCAGACAATGAGGTCAATCACTCCAAACCTACAACATCAGACCAGTTGTCAGACAATGAGTCAAATCACTCCAAACCTACAACGTCAGACCAGTTATCAGACAATGAGCTCTACTCTTCTGATGATGAAAGTTTTTCTGAATATATAAGTGAGCAAACCTGGAACCTTTTTGGAGATAAAGAATTTAAAGATGAGCATATCATGATGAATTTCCAATTCCTTTTCTATATTTCTCTGCGGCATGCAGTTTTAGACAGTCAAATAAACAATATGATAGAAAATCAGTTGTTGCCAACTTCTTACCATAAAAAACTATTGTCCCACATATTAGAAAACGAGCCTGAACGGTGTCTGATCATCTTGGATGGACTTGATGAATGGTCTCTACCAAAGGGTTACCATCAAAGTTTACCTTATATCACAGATGGACTTCCGAGTCGAACAATAGCAAACATTAAGTGTAGTATATTAACAACCACACGCCCGTGGAAATTGGAAGTTTTGAGATTAAGACCTTCAGAGATCGACCTACAGATACAGTTGTTAGGACTTGATGAAGTGGCTTCTAGTAAACTTATTAAATTAGTTGTTGATATTTTAAATACAAGAGATGGACAAAGAAAGCAACCTGAGAAATTTGAAAGGGAATTACAAAACAAACAACTAGAGCAATTACAAACTATACCTGTGATCTTAAAGCAGCTCATATGTTTGTGGCATGAAGGCAAACCTCTGGAGGAATCCCAGTGTACCATATTCAGCGGGATGATTAATCTTCTGTTTGAACTGGCCAAGAAACACCGAATTGAAATTCCTGAATTAGCCAAAATTACAGAAAATTTGCCAAAGACTCCACTTCCTAAATGTTTCGATGATGCAGCAGAATGTCAAACATTCAGTTCACTGCTTTATTCTCTCAGCAGATTAGCATTTGAAACATTATTCAGAATGAATGCAGAGTCTTCTCTTGTCTTTGAAAGCGCAAAAGCCTCGATGTTTGGATTGGAAACAGTTGAAATAGAATTTTTTCTTAAAGTAGGAATATTAACACAAAGCAAAGTGACTATCGGATGTACACCTAAGAAAAGCTTGTCCTTTCTGCATAAAACATTTCAAGAATTCTTGGCTTCAGTGTTTGTATCAATGAGTTCTGATAAATGTAAACTTGTTAAAACAATATGTTGCATCTGTAACTCAGTAGACAAGGCATTAGAGATGTCAAAAGTATTCTTATTTATTAGTGGAATGAGTCCTCAGCTTGTAAACAGGCTATATAAACACATCTGGAAGGTAGCTTCTGATATTACACAGGACTACCGACAACATTCAGATCGACTCATGTATCCAAGTGGTACAATTATTATGATACATGATAACATGATCCGTTGTGTTAAGGAGAGCTCAGATAATGGTTATAAGAATATTAAACTGAAACTGGAGGACATTTTTATACATAGGAATACACCAAATATAGCTACTGAGTATCCGATTCATTTGATAGGTACAAACATAGGCAATATTAAGTCGGTTAATTTCTCTGTAGATGCCAGTATTCCCAGTGACCTCACTGATCTTGTTACCCAGGTAGCCTCTCTACAGTATCTACACATATCTAGATCTTTACTTGGGTTTATGAACATGATGAAAAACATACACATTACAACAATAATGAGCAATTCGAAGGACACATTAATTACCCTCATATTATCATATATTGAAGTAAAGACACTAGACTTTACCATACTAAACAAGTTAAAAAATCTGAGAGTTCTGATCATGTCAGATATAACACTGACCCATAGTCAATTTGCATATCTGGTGACATATGTATCGCATGCGACACAATTACAGAGGATACAAATATGTAATATAAAGATTGCATGCAACAGTACCAGTTATCCATCCAATCTTCTCCCGGAACAACCTGCATCTTTAGATTTATCAAACCACCAACAACTACATTATCTAGAGTTATGTAGAATACCTAATACAGACATTGTCTCTGTGAATACAACAAAGCTACACAGGTGTGAAATCAGTACTGAAATGCTTCCATCTCTATCAGAATGCCTCACAGTGGCACCAAGCTTACAAGAGATAAGCATACAGGTTGAAGAAAGACGGAATGAGTACAAAGACTTGTCTGACTTGTTGGTAAAAACATTGTCAAATCTAGAACATTTAAAGAAAATTGATATTTGTTCAATAGACTTCAGTGAAACGATCCTACAGTTATCACACAAGATGAAACATCTTGAATCAGTAAAGATTTCTTCGGGTATAATGACAAGTAGAACTCTACACAGTTTTTTGGACAGTATACCAGACACACAGCACTCAGTAAATGTTGAAATCGATTTATTAAAGATCATACCTATGGGAGATGCTAACAAATTATCGGTCTATATAAAATCTTGCCCAAGGTTTGTAGTGACTAAAAATATTTACTGCTTGGGTTTTTGTGGTTTATTGACTATTACTTTCCACACACGGTGACCAGCTGGGTATGTCAGTATTTGTTCTATGCATATTGAATTCCCCACAGAAATAACAGATACCCAGTGCCAGACATATTAATAACAGTACTGTGTGTGGAAAAGGAGAAATTGTGGCCATACTAAATTGATAAATAGGTCTTCGGCGAACAGCGGTATGTTAACAAGAACACATTTTTTATTTATTATTTTATTTCAGACTTTTTTGTACAAGCTGAATTTTTAAAGATAATGTTTAATGAAATTATACAGAAATTTCATACACATATTCATTAAAATACCAAAAATTAATAATTGCTTATAATGTTAAAGCTGGTTATTTGCCCGATTTTTTTTTCTTCCAAATTTATTCCCTCACATAGTTGGCAGAGTTGCCCCTTACAACTTAAGAAATTCAAATGATTACGTATCTATTTATACGAGAACGCAGCTATTTAGTAATTCGTTTTTTCCTCGTGTATATCGTTATGTAATACAATACCTGAACACATATGAAATGCAGACTCTCTTTCTGCTTTTAAAACTCTTATTACAAATCAATACTTTAATTCGCCCAAAATACCTATTTTCTATTTTTCTGGAATTCGTAGATTGTCTGTATTTCATGCACGGATAAGAAACAAATGCAGTAACCTGAAATATGATTTGTTTATAAACAAAATCAAAGAAAACGCAACCTGTGAGAAGTGTTGGCATGAAAAGGAGGACGCCGAACATTATTTTATGCAATGTCAGTTTTATTTAAATAAACGACTTCGTCTTTTTCATGCTATCCGTCCATTTCACCCGCTCAGCGTTCGTGTACTTTTATTAGGATAAGATAGTTATACAGATAAAGATAATAGCACTATTTTTAATCATGTTCAAATATACATTAAAGATACTAAACGATTTGATAACGACTAGACATTATATACACTATAATGACAACCGCTCGGGGCAGGATCCTACAACCACAGCATCATCACTCATTCCTTCTTGTTTAGTTTTTCCTAGAACTTTATTCTACTTACTCCTCTCCTTTTTTCTTCTTCTTTTGTTCATCGAAAAATGTATTTGAATATTTTGTGTTAATTGTATTGCCATCTTGTTAACTGTTAATTACAATATTGTTGGGAAGGGCCTTTATTAATGTTGGAAGAACTTGTGGCCCAACCCTTTTGCTTGTATATAGAAGAAAAGCAATAAAATATGTTTAAAGTAAGTAAGGTATTCAGTAAAATGATTTTTTTCTTTAAAGATGCATAAATATGGTATAGATAAAATTCAAATTAATAATATTTAGTATTGGCATTGACTCTTATATTGTTTTAGTAATTGCACATGGTAAGGTAGTTATGAATAGTTTCTTTGAGTTTTTTCACTTTGATAACGCAATCTTATAATTACACATGGTAGCAATGAACAGTTTATCTGTGTTGCAATGCACGCTAACGCAAATGCATCCTATACATGTGAGTAATTGTATTTCTGTGCTGATGTGTACTTTAGCACGTCGTGCTACAAAGTTGAATATGTAATCATTTTGTATGGCATGTCAAGGATTCGCCCACCTTGATTCAAAATGTTTGGTAGCATAAATTGGGAACAACTCTTTTTTTGAATATTGTTTTAACACCCGCGACTTGATCTGTTATTATGTTAAACTTTGTTCCCAGTTCCTACCCAGAAAAAATTATTTTTTCTCGGCAGCTATTTTACGCTTGCGTAAAACCTTGCTTGTATACACATGATACACATGATATAAACATTTAATAACTATTCTAACTGCCAAACAAGAACATGATGCAAATCTGTAAAATGTATTATTTTTATTTTTTCCGGAGTTTTATTAAACAGTACAGGAAATATTAAGACCTATTGATAAATATGTTGGGGTGCATTAGTACAATGAGTGAATTTTGCTTCAAGCTTTTAGTCATAGTGTTGCTATATAGAAATACATGTTAACAATGGAATGTTAATTGTCATGGTTTATTTACTCAATAAACTAATAATGCAACTTGTCCCATTATTATCCTTCTATTTTTCATGCAAATATGCAATATTATTGATTGGTATAAAAGAACTATAGCTTTAACATTTGAAAAACATTTGTGAAATTTTAAGCAAAATGACTTCATCTTACATTCTGGAAGGAGAATATAAATTTGTCATTTAGTATATTTTAGAACCCAGCATTTCAATTTTCATTGAAAATCAACAAGATGAATTCCATAGCATTTTTGTACACTGAATTCATTCCGATAAGTTTTCGTCAAAACAAAAACCCTTCAGTTCTGCGGATTATGACATGCTAACATTATTTCACATGTTTGCATTACATGATTATTTTTTTGTTTGTTTGTCAAATGAACAAAAATAGTCAAAACGAGATACATTTTTATCACATTTGTCAATATAAATTACCCGATATTTACATTGAAGGATAATCACTATCTGAGAGGCGTGAATATTGATTGTTTGTCGAAGTCCGAACAATGATCAGAATATACATGACGTGATTTCTTTAATTTGATATTTGACCATAAGTTATGCTTATATCAAAACAACATTCCATCGATATATAAAGAATAACTATGGAAGCATTTTATTTTATGTATGTTAACTCACTCTTATTCTATTATACATGGTCATTTTTACTCAGGGAACAATGAGTCTCCATGGTGATTTGGAATGTTTACATCTTTCTAATTCCAGTTCCATTACTTACACTATCTGTCTTTGGTAAAAAATGCCTGGTTAGTACTGAGATAAATATCCACACTTCTCAGATATTGTTTGACCATGTTGTACCTTATAGAGAAAACAAAGGTATCCGGCATCAGTGTATCAATAGATGACAACTGGAGGATTTTGAACATTTTTGGTAAGAAGACCGTTAAACAGGTTTTTAAGAATTGAATACTAGAAAATTGTTGGAATTAAAAGGAAATGTAATGTTTATTGTTATTTATTGGCGTGTTAACTTTGCAAAACTACACATTTAACATAAAATCTGGACTATTCAATAGATTATGTATGTTCAGGCATAAAATCTGAACTATTCAATAGATTATGTATGTTCAGGCAAAATTTACACCCCAATAAACTAATTGAGGAAATCATATATTGGATATCACATACCAAGTACTGACATCACATACCGAGTACTGATACCACATACCGAGTACTGATACCACATACCGAATACTGATACCACATACAAAGTACTGAAATTACATAGGGAGAACTGCTTTTGCATTCCGAGTACCGATATCACACACCCAGTACTGATATCACATACCAAGTACTGACTGATTTCACATAATGAGTACCGATTTCACATACCGGGTACCAGTATTACATACAGAGTATGGATATCACATACCAAGTACTGATATCAGATACCAGGTAACGATACCATACACCAAGTACTGAAATCACATACCAAGTACTGATATCACATACCAAGTACCGACTGATTTCACATAATGAGTACCAATTTCACATACTGGGTACCAGTATCACATACAGAGTATGGATATCACATACCAAGTACTGATATCAGATACCAGGTAACGATATCATACACCAAGTACTGAAATCACATACTGAAGACTAATATCACATTCCAAGTAACGATATCACATACACGGTAGCAATCTCACATACTGAGTATCAATATCTCGAACTTAGTAATGATATCACACACTCAGTACTGATATCACACAAAGTCGCAACAAAAAATACTGAGTACTGATATCACATACCGAGTACCGGTATCACATTTTGAGTACCAATATCATATACCGAGTATGGATATAACACACCAATTACCAGTATAACATAATAAAATAGGATTATTACTAGAGTAACGTGTTCTGGAAGTTTGTATCACCTCGAGTAGGTAAATGCCAGATCAAGAATCACACGAGAGGCATAGCCTCGAGTGTGATCCTGATCTGACATTTACTTACGAGAGGTGATACAAACTTCAGAACACGTTACTCTAGTAATGATCCTTTTATTATATACCTCTTACACATCATTAACATATAAATATTTGCATTGCTATTGCATACATTCAATAAAGCATATTATTTCTCGATAAAGTGCAGCGGGAAAATGTATGTAGTTTTAAGGTGTTGGTGTTCATTGGTCTGACCCACTTGTTTTGTTTGTATGACGTAACTTCGTCTTGACGTTCTCACGCATAGTGGCGTAAAACTTGCTCGAATCATTGGAAAAACCGCTGTTCTATTTTTAGTAAGATAGTGATACTAATTCTATTTTTAGTAGCATAGTGATAACCTGTAGTGTGTTACAGGTTGTTGTATTCCATTGTAAGAAAATGAAGGTACTATGTATATATTACTGATAGGTATATAATAAGTACCGATATCACACACCAAGTACCAATATCACATACAGAGTACCGATATTACATATAGAGTACCAATATCAAGTACACAGTACCGATATCACCTACTGAGTACCAATATCACATATCATGTACTGTTCTCGATATCACATACTGGGTACTGATATCACATACCAAGTACCAATATCACATACCAAGTACTGATATTGCATACCAAGAACTGATATCGATATCACATAATGAGTACCGATATCACATATTGAGTAATGTTATTGATATCATAAACCAAGTACCAATTTCACATATGAGTACTGTTATCACATATGATTGAATACATATATTGAGTACTTTTATCAATATCACATATCAATTATGGATTTCAAATACCAAGTACCAATAACATATATTGAGTACTGATTTCACATACAGAGTACTGATATCACATACCGAATACTGTTATTGATATCACATAATTATTGAGTACCAATTTCACATACTGAGTACCAATTTCGCATACTGAGTACTGATATCACATACCAAGTACTTATTTCACATACCGAGCACTGATATCACATAATGATTACTGATATTGATATTACACACCGGGTACTGCTGTCACATACCTAGTACTGATATGGATATCACATACCGAGTAAGGATTTCATTTTTGTTTGACATTCATTTTTTTCATATCAAAAGAAATTTAAAAATCTACACAATAAATAGACACACGGCAATCTTGATTTTTTCTGAAACGTAAACAGCAACCAGTTTATTTTCTAGATAAATGCATATTTGCAAATCACTAGTTGTTTGAATAGTTCAGCGCAATTTTACAGTAGGTGTTGTATACTGCACCAAGTAATGAAGTTAAAATATAAAAAAAAACTTGAAAAGTCCAAATTTTATTACCGCTAAATTTAATTATATGGAACAGATTTAAAGTCAAAATGACAATGCCAAGTAATAAATCAAGGTGTCAACTTAAATTCTGATAAAATCTTCAAGATTGCCATGTGTCCCTTTAAATGAATGGTTACAAAATATTTTGGAAAACTCATTAGTTGTTATGCAATTAATTTAGAACAATCAAACACATATTTTCTAGATCAATAAAATATGTATAGATTTTGGCTTTATATTAGTTTTAAAATAGTTTGAATTATGATCTGATTTTTTATTCAAATCTCTTTTTGTATGTGTGGTGTCCATGACCCAAGTCTGTAATATTGTAACATAAATTCTGTTAAAACTGTGGCTTATTTTTTTAGTAACTTGTAACATTTGTAACTTCTCTGTAACATTTACTTTAAAATATTGACATTTATGATCTGATGTTACAATTGGATGTACAGCAGTTACACAGAACTAGAACAATAATTGCAGTTAAAATCAAATGTTACATGTAACAGCGACCGTAAAAAGCATTATTTTAAAGATGTAATAATCTGCTGTTTTCGACTGGAAATCTTTTGTTAAGAACACTGCTGTTCCGTTTATTGATTCCCTCCCTCTTTCGTATCATCCAGTCAGTAAACAACTGATTTGTTTGGTCAGCTGTTTTTTACCAACACACATAATGGTGTATTTTACACTGTTAAGAAAGTACTCAAGGCATTAAGAAATTACTCACCGTGTTAAGCAAGTTGAACCAGTCAAATAGAAAAACAGAAAAAAGTATATCTACAACAAAAGCCAGTCGAAAAACAGCCCATATTATATGTTGCATGTTTATATTACATATACATGTATATGTATTTCATTTCTCACACAGCCTGGCACCAGGAACTCTCAGAATCAGCCCCAGACCATACTGGACCCCTAGCATGTGTTTTACTGGCGTGAACTCCTTTTTTAGCTCTACTGGCCAAGACGATAGGGCCTTCATTTTCCATCCGATATTTACCAAACTTAAATAGATTGTTAATATCAATGAAAGCTCGAACAAGTTCGAAAACCAGCCAAATCGTACCAGTAACAGCGGAGTTATGGTCCTTGATTTAGTTAAAAATGCTATATTTTTCCTCGTTAAGACGATAGGGCCTTCATTTTTCAACCTATCTTTACCAAACTTTACCACATTGTTAATATCAATGAAAGCTTGGACAAGTTTGAAAACATAGCCATATCGGACAAGCAACAGCGGAGTTATGGCCCTTGATTTAGTTAAAAATGCTATATTTTGCATCGTTAAGACGATAAGGGCTTCAATGTTCATCCGATCTTTACCAAACTTGATCAGATTGCTAATGTCATTGAAAGCTCGAACAAGTTCGAAAACCAGCCATATCAGACCAGTAACAGCGGAGTTATGGCCCTTGATTTAGTTCACAATGCTATAATTTGTCTTGTTAAAATGATAGCGGCTTTATTGTTCATCCGATCTTTACCAAACTGTATCTGATTGTTAATATCAATAAAAGCTCGGACAATTTCGAAAAACATCCATATTGGACCAGTAACAGCGGAGTTAATGCCCTTGATATAGTTCAAAATGCTATATTTTGCCACGTTAAGACAATAGGGCTTTCATTTTTCATCCGATCATTACCACCAAACTTTATCAGATTGTTAATGTGAATGAAAGCTCAGTCAAGTTCGAAAACCAGCCATATCGGACCAGTAACAGCGGAGTTATGGCCCTTGATTTTGTTAAAAATGCTATAATTTGCCTCGTCATACGATAGGGCCTTCATTTTGCATCTGATCTTTACCAAACTTTACCAGATTTTATGACTTTCTTTTTTCTTTTTCTGTTTGAATCTTTTCTTTTTTTTTGATTTTTTTTTTTTTGAATTTTTTTTTTTTTATTTTTTATTTTTTTTTTATTTTATTTTTTTTTAGGTCTATGTTGGACCAGTCGGGCCAGTAACAGAGGGGTTATGGCTCTTGATTTAGTTAAAAATGCTATATTTTGCCTCCTTAGTACGGTAGGGCCTTCACTTTTCATCTGATCTTTACCAAACTTTACCAGATTCTTTAGTTATGGCCCTTGATTTAGTCAAAAAGCTGTTTTTTGCCCGAAACTTTCGAAAAAACGTAAATGGCAGTCACTCGCTTTATTGATGTTATAAGAGCCATGTGAGCCAGTAGAGCGTCCACAGGCCCTCTTGGGCCTCTTGTTTAAATTTGAGAGCGGATTTCTCAACTGATATTTAGTCTATATGAGGTTGGAAACGTAAATCATTTCTCCGATCGGTGGTGCCTATATCCCATAGAAATCTGTTGAGATTTAGATTCAGACATTTTTTCAGCTAAATAGAAGTATGAAGACTGCCAGAAATACCAGTCCTGATGTATCCCTTCTGTATTATATGTACTTATATGGGTCTGGTTAAAGGTCGGATGGTCTGGGGCTGATTCTGAGAGTTCCAGGCGCTCTAGCTGCAAACACTTGTTGCAACCATCTCCTTTATTATATCAAAGGGCCTGGAGTGGCCCAGTGGATTATGAGCATATGGTTAACAACAATTCACTACTATATATATTTTAGATACCAGTATATAGAGGATCTTACATTAGTGCTCATTCATTGTTGAATTTATTAAACATGTTAGCAAAAATGAAGAGCCGAGTATTATATCATTTTTGCTAACATGTTTAATAAATTTTATAATGAATGAGCATGAGATTCTATTTATCACATAACTTATAACGTCACATTACGTCAGAAAACGAACATTAACGTGACGTCCATGACGTCTTTAACGTTATGTTATACTAGTGGAATATCGAAAATATTGAATGGTGTTATTAAACTCCCACACTGCATGTTATGTGATAAAGTATGTTACAAATTAAGTGTTACATGATGTTATACTCATTTTTTAGTTGGTAGATTAAAATAAACTTTTGCAAAGAAATGTTTTTAAAATATGTTCTTTAAATGTATGAATCTTAAAAATTATGGGCCTTAATTTGCGATGTAACAAATTAGATTAGTAAAAAATATGATTTGTTGATATTAAAATTTTATAAAATTATTTATTGATGTATTAACGTTTTGAAACGTGATTTGTTATGTATCAACATTTTGCACCATGATTTGTTATGTATCAACATTTCACAACAGTTAAAGGGGCACATGGCAATCTTAACTTCTTCAAAAATCTCTGCATCCCATTAGTTTTACCGAGAACAGCAGCAACTAAGGGAGAATTAAGAGAACATATTTCAAAAATACATAAGAATGAAAATAACATTCCTGTGTGCCCCTTTAAACTAATTATACGTGCCGTGCCGTGTATTGACAATTATTAGCCATGTCAATGCACAAAATGTCAACAGTTCCCAAGAAAATAATCAAGAGTATCTGGTGAAGAGAGGGAAATTTCAACCCATGTATAATTATTATACCCCTGCTTTCACAAAGTGAAGTGGGGGCTATATAGGACATGTTGTCTGTAACGTCCCGTCGTGTAACACATTTTTGTCCTGTCCCGTCGTGTCCTGTCGCATAACACATTTTTATTACTCAAACAGTTTTGAATGGGTTGTTCCTAAACTGCATATACACATGGTCAAAAAGTGGGGATAGTGATAGTTCTAGTTTGAATTGAAACCGATCGGCAGAGCATTTGTTCTGATAAAAAAAACAGTTAACATACCTCATGTCCTGATCTTCACTGGATACCCTTGAAGGATTTACTATAAATATTATTATTTATATAATGATGAGCATGTAGCATTGTGACAAATTTAACTTTGAAAAGAAATAGAGTGATAAAAAACTACTTTTTGGTATAATGCCATAATAAATAATTGCAAGATTTTATTTCCTTTTTGACCAGCAGTTTTTTGCCCTAGAAAATCTAGCAATTACATTTATTATTGTCTATTGTTTGGGGCGCTAATGTTTCAGCTAAAGGGTTTTCAGCAATAACATAGAAATTTTAATAATACGTACATATATTATACATCGCTGGAACTGAAATTTTTAGTGGTAAATAAAAAATACCTTAGTTTTGAAAATCTGTTGAGAAATAAATATTTTCAGCCAAAATGCCTTTTTGTAAATTCCTTAAAGTTGTTGCTGGGACAGCAGAAAATAAATTTGAAATCTCAAATAACTTCTGTTAGCCTCAATACTTTGCTATGAAACTTTCAGAGTATCTTAATATATGTACATCATTAATCCTATTTTTTAGATTAAAATTATAAAAAAATATATAAAAAAATTATAATTTATGATGCAGCTGATTCAATTTTGCATTGAAAATGCCCCATCAAAAACAACTTTTTGCTTGTATTTTTTTTTATTTCTCAACTGATTTTGAAAGATAAGATATTTTTATTTACCACTACAAATGGCTGTTTCACTGATATACACCTGTTTTGGTATCAGCTGAATTTTGTCTGAAAAGTAAAAACAATTTTTTGGCTAAAACAAGTGCCACAAACAATAGGACAATTTTAATTATGTTGCTGTTAAAAAAGTAACATCTGTGTTAACATATCATCATTATTATTATTATTATTATTATTATTTGGCAAGTTATTTACATTTTAAACACTAAGTAGAAAATATAAACTTCTATTGGGTTCATAATTAACTATATATTCTGGTATATGTGTATGTTTGTAAAAAAGTGTGAAATAAAACCTTTGTAAACCTAAATTGATTTATTTGTTAATATACTGGTGCTTGGTAATGATCTTACCATTATTCTATTAGACTGCATGTTCTGCTTGGTAATGATCTTACCATTATTCTATTAGACTGCCTGTACTGGTGCTTGGTAATGATCTTACTATTATTCTGTTAGACTGCTTGTACTGGTGCTTGGTAATGATCTTACCATTATTCTGTTAGACTGCCTGTACTGGTGCTTGGTAATGATCTTACCATCTGTTAGACTGCCTGTACTGTGCTTGGTAATGATCTTTACATTATTCTATTAGACTGCCTGTACTGGTGCTTGGTAATGATCTTACCATTATTCTATTAGACTGCATGTACTGGTGCTTGGTAATGATCTTACCATTATTCTATTAGACTGCCTGTACTGGTGCTTGGTAATGATCTTACCATTATTCTATTAGACTGCCTGTACTGGTGCTTGGTAATGATCTTACCATTATTCTATTAGACTGCCTGTACTGGTGCTTGGTAATGATCTTACCATTATTCTATTAGACTGCCTGTACTGGTGCTTGGTAATGATCTTACCATTATTCTATTAGACTGCCTGTACTGGTGCTTGGTAATGATCTTACCATTATTCTATTAGACTGCCTGTACTGGTGCTTGGTAATGATCTTACCATTATTCTATTAGACTGCCTGTACTGGTGCTTGGTAATGATCTTACCATTATTCTATTAGACTGCCTGTACTGGTGCTTGGTAATGATCTTACCATTATTCTGTTAGACTGCATGTACTGGTACTTGGTAATGATCTTACCATTATTCTATTAGACTGCATGTACTGGTGCTTGGTAATGATCTTACCATTATTCTATTAGACTGCATGTACTGGTGCTTGGTAATGATCTTACCATTATTCTGTTAGACTGCATGTACTGGTGCTTGGTAATGATCCTACCATTATTCTGTTAGACTGCCTGTACTGGTGCTTGGTAATGATCTTACCATTATTCTATTAGACTGCATGTACTGGTGCTTGGTAATGATCTTACCATTATTCTATTAGACTGCCTGTTCATTGTCAAAGTTGTCTCACACTCAATATTATTTGGAAAATTCCCATAAAAGTAATTGAATAAAATATATGTGTCAACATTTTACAATATGATGGAAATGATGCAGGCATACCACTCATTTATTCCTGGGTAGAACCAGTACTGTATACCATCCACCATCCGTAAGAAAACCATCCGTAAGAATCGACACTTTCTCACTTGCAAGTTGAGCTCCGAGTAGATTTGTACCCGTACGGGTGAGAAGCGAGAAGGTTTACAATGCAACCCTCATAACCCCTCGGCTACAGAAGTTTACTTGACAAATCTGTATAACACTCACATATTAACTTCCTTGACAGATCTGCAAAAACTGGCACATTTACATTCCTTGACTGATCTGTATAAAACTGACTCATTTACTTTTCTTGAAAGATTTGCATAAAACTGACTCATTTACTTCTGCATAAAACTGACATTTACTTATCTTGAAAGATCTGCATAAAACTGACTCATTTACTTCTCTTGACAGATCTGCATAAAACTGACTCATTTACTTCTCTTGACAGATCTGCATAAAAATGACTCATTTACTTCTCTTGACAGATCTGCATAAAACAGACTCATTTACTTCTCTTGACAGATCTGCATACAACTGACTCATTTACTTCTCTTGACAGATCTGCATACAACTGACTCATTTACTTCTCTTGACAGATCTGAATAAAAATGACATTCTCTTCTCTTGAAAGATCTGCATAAAACGGACTCATTTACTTCTCTTGACAGATCTGCATAAAACTGACTCATTTACTTCTCTTGACAGATCTGCACAAAACTGACTCATTTACTTCTTGCATAAAACAGACTCTTTTATTTCTCTTGAAAGATCTGCATAAAACTGACTCATTTACTTCTCTTGACAGATCTGCATAAAACAGACTCATTTACTTCTCTTGACAGATCTGCATACAACTGACTCATTTACTTCTCTTGACAGATCTGCATAAAAATGACATTCTCTTCTCTTGAAAGATCTGCATAAAACTGACTCATTTACTTCTCTTGACAGATCTGCATAAAACTGACTCATTTACTTCTCTTGACAGATCTGCACAAAACTGACTCATTTACTTCTTGCATAAAACAGACTCTTTTATTTCTCTTGAAAGATCTGCATAAAACTGACTCATTTACTTCTCTTGACAGATCTGCATAAAACTGACTCATTAACTTCTCTTGACAGATCTGCACACTCATTTACTTCTCTTGACATATCTGTATAAAACTGACTCATTTTCTTCTCTTGACAGATCTGCAAAAATTGGCACATCTAGGCCGACCATAATTTTTGTTTGTTTGCTGTTTCCCTACCTACCCACGAAAAAGGGCCCTACCCGAAACTTTTTATAGCAATTCTTTAACATTACTTTTTTTCTGCTATCTTCAGTATATATATTTTTTAATTTCTTAAGGTGTTTACTGTCCTTCGAGAAAAAAAATCACCTACCTACCTAAGTACCCATTTATGAAACAGCAAACAAATATTTGTTTAAGGATGGCCCTACTTCTGTCGACAGATCTGCATAACACTTACTCCTTTACTTCCCTTGACAGATCTATAAAAACTGGCACATTTACTTTCCTTGACAGATCTGCAAAGACTGGCACATTTAATTCCCTTGACAGATCTGCAAAAGCTGGCACATTTACTTCCCTTGATAGAGCTGCATGAAACTGACATATTTACTTCCCTTGACAAATCTGCAGAAACTGTAGCATTTAATGGCAGATTTGCATAAAAACCGACACATTTACTTCCCTTGACAAATCTTCACAATACTGACGCATTTACTCCCCTTGACTGATCTGAATAACACCAACACATTTACTTCCCTTGACAGATCAGCATCAATCTCATCGAAACATCTCGTACACTGCTTCGCAGCATTACTCAAATGTATATCGAAGGTCATCATATTGGTTATGTCATACTAGCGTTTGCTCCGATTGCTCCATTTATATTTTATTTACATAAAAGCAATGATAAAACCTTCCTCTGTATTGTAAATAACAAACATGCAACGCAAATCATACATCAACACGTGTGGCTGGCGGCTATATTGCTTATATAGCAACAGTGCACTATTTCCGTGCCGTTGCCTTCTGGCTAACAAAATGTCAAGATTCTGAACATACCGAATAGTCGATATACACACGAGGCGGGATCCCAAGAATGATGGGATTGGCTGAGTTTTCACGATTGCATAAATCTGACACATTTACTTCCCTTGATAGATCAGATCAAACTGACATATTTAAATCTCTTGATCTGACACATTTACTTCCCTTGATAGATCAAACTGACATATTTAAATTCTCTTGACAGATGATCATAAATCTGACACATTTACTTCCCTTGATAGATCAAACTGACATATTTAAATCTCTTGATCTGACACATTTACTTCTCTTGATAGATCAAACTGACATATTTAAATCTCTTGATCTGACACATTTACTTCTCTTGATAGATCAAACTGACATATTTAAATTCTCTTGACAGATGATCATAAATCTGACACATTTACTTCCCTTGATAAATCAAACTGACATATAAAAATCTCTTGATCTGACACATTTATTTCCCTTGATAAATCAAACTGACATATTTAAATCTCTTGATCTGACACATTTATTTCCCTTGATAGATCAAACTGACATATTTAAATCTCTTGATCTGACACATTTACTTCTCTTGATAGATCAAACTGACATATTTAAATCTCTTGATCTGACACATTTACTTCCCTTGATAGATCAAACTGACATATTTAATTCTCTTGACAGATGATCATAAATCTGACACATTTACATCCCTTGACAGATCAGCATACAACTGACATATTTACATCCTTTGACAGATCTGAATTTCAAAATATTTATTAAATTAAGTGCAAATGGTGACACTCTCTAAGTGAAAGGGGCAACCATCAGGATATGAATTGCATGGGTAAAATAGCAAGTTTCGGTGAATATTAAGAATGTTAGCATCTTAAGCCACATGCAGAGGTAATGACAAATGAATTTAATCATTGTTCAATGGCTAATCATAATCTTCTCTTATTTAGGCTCACACCAGAGATGGGGGAAATATATACTCCTCAAAATGATTAAAAGATCACAAAATAGAACAGTAATACATATTTAATCTTTAACATTATGGATTTCATATTCATATAAAAAGTTAATACATGTGTGTAATGTAACAACTGTAAATGAATACAACTAAACTTAAAAACTGCAAAAACACAGTAAAATGTTACATCTATATGCACTTTACAAAACGACCGAAATCTAAACATGGCCCTTAAAATATTTTGAGGAGTATACATAGGGATCATGGAACTGGCCCTTTCTTACTACTGAATAGGTCCATTTATGTCCTCAGAAGATATACCTAGATAGCCTTATATAGGGTTCATCCCCACCGGACTGATATGACACATATAAGGTTATCTGATATACATACCGGTACCCAAAAGCTGATACCACTAGCCAAAGGCTCATCAATCGCTTGGCTGATATCACTAACAATGGTTGATATCATATACAATTTAGTGATAATACTACTTAACAATGGCTGATAATTCTTACCAATGGCTGATATTGCTAACCAAATACTGATATCATATACAATACATACTGAAAAGGGGATCCCTTGGAAGCAACAAACAAGAGATAAAAGTAGCAGACTCAGTTTTATTGAGTCTGTTCGTGAGAGGTAATGCAAAGTGCAACACCTCTCATGCCTCTTAGCACTGGCTTAAGCGATATTCCACTTTAAAGCCACAAAGATTGAGCTTGATGAACCCAAACCAAGATTTATATCACAAATAAAGGGCTTATACGACAAACCAATGCAATGTCTAATACCACATACTAATTAAGGCTTATACCACAAACCATGGGCTTATATCACAAACCAATGCCTGAATACCACCAGCTGATTGATATCACTTAACAAGGGTTGCTATCAGCTACCAAGGGCGGCTTTCAGATACCAAGAGCTGATATCAGATACCTAGGGCTGATATAAGATACCAAGGGCTGATATCAGATAGATCAGATACCCAGTGCTGATATCAGAATATCAGATACCAAACACTGATACTGGATACCAAGGGCTGATATCAGATACCAAACACTGATATCAGATACCAAGAATGATATAAAATTCAAATATACTAGATATAAAGGGCTGATTATAATCAGATACCAAACACTGATACCAGATACCAAGGACTGATATCAGATATATCACATACCAAGGGCTGATATCAGATACAAAAAGGAATGATTTCACTATTGGTAAGACACTTAACCATATTTTATCCACCTCATTTTACAGTGGAAATACAAACTGTTAGAAACAAAACTGGCAGAACAATTACTCTATATCATAAAATATACCACTTTAAACTCCATATAAACCAGGTTTACCAGTCTAAGGGAAATAACTCCTTTACATATATTAAAATAGGAAGAAATTGATGGTCGTTACTGAATGGATACCTATTATTGTACTTTGAGGCTGAATTGAACCTACTTCATAGGTTCGGTAAACAATATTTTTGTTTTACTCCAATGTGATATCAATTAAAATTGTAAATCATTATTAATAGTATAATCTGCCACTGCTGCTGCTAAAATTCTCAACAAATTATAGGTCACTTTTACATGTACATGTACATAAACTGCTGCTCAAGGTTTGTCTTCCAATATCATATAAGTTAAAATCAAAATTCTCAGATACTTATTTTTACAAAAAGATTATGCTTCGAAACGATATTTAATATTAGTTGAAATGAACATTTACAGGTTTCTTGAGGTAAATTGTAAGGCGCGTTAACTCCCTTAAAACATGATGAAAATCCTCCCAACCTCTACACCCTCACACACCCCAACCCACCCAACCACACCAAAAAGCATTTATTCCGTAGGAGTTAATTTGCCCTAAATTTTTAACTGGGATTTTTTTGGTTGTTGGAACATTTCCTCTCTCTTATTCACTAAGAGTTGCGTCTTAATTTGAAGACAAAGACGTGCTCACATGAGAAATGCATTTTTCACGGCTTCTTCAAACTGGACACAATGAGGATCATGCTTTTACACGCGGTCTACCGTATAACCCCGTTTAAACAATGGGGTTGTTTATATAAGGCCATCTAAAATGCTTGTAGGGAGGTCTTTTTCTGAACTAGACCTCAGATCAGGATACTGGCAAGTGTATTTTCTCTGAACTAGACCTCATAATATGAAAAAAAAGAAAAAGAAAAAGAATATAATAATAATTATGGCCTCATATAAACATCCCCTTCTGAAAAAGGGGGGAGGGAGCATTTATAAGAGTGTGTGCGTTTAGTAGGGGTGTACGGTATATACAGGTTAGATTTTATTTTAGGATGTCTTGACTACTAAGACACATTTGAGTCCTATATTTATACAAAATCTTACCTCCTGTCTAAGTGATCCGCTCGGACAATCTCTCACAAAGTCCCTGTACCTGAAGCAGACAAATATACTATTATATTGAACACTGGACAAACAGACACATATACTACTATACTAGTTGAAATCTGGACAAATAGAAAAGTATGCTATTGAAATCTGGACAAACAAACAAACAAATATACTATTGAAAATTGGACGAACGGACAAATATACTATTTAAAATTGGACGAACAGACAAATATACTATCAAAAATTGGACAAACAGACAATATACTATGAAAATTGGACAGACAGACAAATATACTATTGAAAACTGGACAAACAGACAAATATACTATTGAAAATTGGATAAACAGATAATATACTATCGAAAATTGGACAAACAAATTGAGGGGTCAGCGCAAAACTATTGTAACTACATATGAATGAAGAATGAGATACAACAGTTTTACACTGAACCCTCGAAATATACTATTGAAAACTGGACAGACAAATATACTATTGAAAACTTGACGGACAAATATACTATTGAAAATTGGACAGACAAATATACTATTGAAAATTTGACAGACATATATACTATTGAAAACTGAACAGACAAATACACTATTGAAAATTGGACAGACAAATATAATTGGACAAACAAATATACTATTGAAAATTGGACAGACAAACTATTGAAATTTGGACAGACAAATATACTATTAAAAATTGGACAGACAAATATACTATTGAAAATTGGACAAATATACTATTGAAAACTGGACAGACAATTATACTATTGAAAATTGAACAAAAAGACAAAATATATACTATCGAAAATTGGACAAAATGACAAATACTATTGCAAAGTGGATAAACAGACAACTAACCCACTGAAAATTGCACACAGAGACACATTTGTTATGCAAAACTTGAGACGCAGACAAATACTTTTGAACATTAATCTAGGAACAAGAGGCGCAAGACTCACTCACTGGACATATAAATGCTACTCCTGGAATACAGTCACCATTTGTACAACTTTGAGGAATGAAAAAAACAAATAATTAAGCATGTTGATCAATTTACCAGCATTTGTTGAGCTATACATAGGCTGCTTTGTTTGTGAGATATGAAAGGAAGTATTCTGATTAGCATTCATAAAGATAGGAAGGATAATGAAGGTGCTGTGCCATCGTGTACACCAGGTCTTCACTATTTTTAGTATAAATGGTGGTCATTTTGAAAATCAGATTAACCTACAAAACAAAAACAAACAAACAAATAAGATAATAGGACAAACATACAAGAATAAGGCCATCTTTAAACAAATATTTGCTGTTTCCCGACCCAGGATTTCATCAATGAGTAGGTAGGTAGGTGATTTTTTAAGAAAATTGAAGAAAAATATACTGAAGATAGCAACAACAAAAACAAGAGGGTCAGGATGGCCCTAGATCACTCACCTGGTAAACATGGGCAATAAGTCTGCTGTGTCTAGTTGTTTAAGCTTTTATTGATATTAACATTCTAAACAAATTTGGTAAAGATCAGATAAAAAATGAAGTAGCTACAGATTTACAAAGGTAAATACAATATAGCATTTTTCAATAAATCAAAGGCCAAAACTCTGTTGTAACTAACAAGATCTAGCTTGTTTTTGAACATGTCCAAGATTTTATTGATATACAGCGATTTGCACAACTAGACATCATACTAATGATTCCTGCCAACAAGCCGTTTAGAAGGAGTAGCGGCGGCAAGAAATTTCAAGTAAAAATGTCAAAGGGCGATAACTCCATCAGGGGGCATAAAAAACAATAATGATAACAATAATAATAAAAAAAAAAAATGAATGAAATAAAGTTTAAAAAAAAAAAAAAAAATAATAAATAAAAAAAAATGTATAAGTTTGGTTAAGATTGCTCAAGAAATGTGGCCTGTATCATGTTAACAACATTTAAAACTGCATTGTTGCTAATTCAGGGGCCATAACTCTGGTATTACTGGTCCGATCTTGCCCATTATCTTATGATCATATACAATATGTGCAAGTTTGGTTACGATTGCTCAAGAAATGTGGCCTCTATCATGAAAACAGGATGAAAAACTGCATTTTTTGCTAATTCAGGAGCCATAACTTCAGTGTTACTGATCCGATCTTGCCCATTATCAAACTCATCGGAGATCTTATCGTCATATACAATTTGTGCAAGTTTGGTTAAGATTGCTCAAGAAATGTGGCCTCTATCGTGTAAACAAGATGAAAAACTGCATTTTTTGACTAATTCAGGGGCCATAACTCTGGTGTTACTGGTCCCATCTGGCCCATTATCAAACTCGTCTGAGATCTGATGGTCATATACAATCTATGTAAGGTTGGAGATAAAAAGTTGACAACAGACGACGGACGACCGACGACGACCGACGAAGAGTGGTCACAATAGCTCATCCTTGAGCACTACATGCTCAGATGCTCAGATGAGCTAAAATTAATGCTAAAAGAATTGTCACAAAACATTTTGGGTAGGGCCTTTTTTCGTTGGTAGGTAGGGAAACAGCAAACCAACAATTGTTTATGGTTGGCCTAAGAGAATAGCGTATTTCCCCTAATAGCAGCACCCCGACGCTATGCAAAATGACAAGGGGGCACTCCTATAACATGTTAAATTAACTGAATTTTGTAAAAATAAATTTGGCGGTGGGTGTGGGGGGTGTGGGGGTGTTAATGGGTGGTGGATTTTCGGATACAAAGGATCGAAAATGTATTGAATTTTGAAGATTTGTACTGTTTTATTCTATTAGGGGAAGCGTTCTTATTAGTGGAAATAAGGATTGACAAACTAACAATAATCAATAAATGAGAGTTAATGTCATACAAACAAATAATTATCGGAGAAAATGACAAGAAAATATGACGAACAAATAAGAATAAGAACAACATTACAGTAATAAATGTATAGGACAAATGTACAGAAATAACAGTAAAGGAAAAATAGACACAAATAAGAGAATAGAACAGAATACAAGTCTTACAGTAATAATAGCAGATATTATAATATTAGGATTTTAGTTCTCTAATACAATTTTTCATCTTTATTGTTGATATATACAAGTAAAATCAATTACCTGTTATTGAAAACAGCTTCACTTTACAGTGTAAAATTCTTGACTTTTTTTCCTTGGATTACATTGCCATAGTAACGGTCATAATATATCTGATGTTCTACTTCTCTGAATATTGTGTGGTATGAAATTGTAGCTTAGAAGATTAGTTTATAATTTTTCTGGAACAATTTATTGATTACGGTACATTCATACAATGTAATATTACCCTTCAAAGGGAGAGTTGGTAATCTGAGAGGGTATTAACTTGGATGACAAATTACTATACATTGTAATTCACCATTTAACCCTTTCTCTGCCATGGTCGAAAGCATTGATTTTATGACAAGTGTAGACCCAGATGAACATGCACGCTATGTGCATGCTGATCAGGGTTTACACTGTTCGCCACTCAGTAAAAATGTTTTCCATAGCACTTTATATATAAAATATATCCGGAAGGTTTGAATTCGAATTTTAGCAGACGACATTTGAAATTTGGCGGCGAAAGGGTTAAAGGGAGAGTTGGTAATCTGAGAGGGTATTATCTTGGATGACAAATTACTATACATTGTAATTCACCATTTAACCCTTTCTCTGCCATGGTCAAAAGCATTGATTTTATGACAAGTGTAGACCCAGATGAACATGCACGCTATGTGCATGCTGATCAGGGTTTACACAGTTCGCCACTCAGTAAAAATGTTTTCCATAGCACTTTATATATAAAATATATCCGGAAGGTTTGAATTCGAATTTTAGCAGACGACATTTGAAATTTGGCGGCGAAAGGGTTAAAGGGAGAGTTGGTAATCTGAGAGGGTATTATCTTGGATGACAAATTACTATACATTGTAATTCACCATTTAACCCTTTCGCTGCCACAGTCGAAAGCATTGATTTTATGACAAGTGTAGACCCAGATGAACATGCACGCTATGTGCATGCTGATCAGGGTTTACACTGTTCGCCACTCAGTAAAAATGTTTTCCATAGCACTTTATATATAAAATATATCCGGAAGGTTTGAATTCGAATTTTAGCAGACGACATTTGAAATTTGGCGGCGAAAGGGTTAAAGGGAGAGTTGGTAATCTGAGAGGGTATTATCTTGGATGACAAATTACTATACATTGTAATTCACCATTTAACCCTTTCGCTGCCACAGTCGAAAGCATTGATTTTATGACAAGTGTAGACCCAGATGAACATGCACGCTATGTGCATGCTGATCAGGGTTTACACTGTTCGCCACTCAGTAAAAATGTTTTCCATAGCACTTTATATATAAAATATATCCGGAAGGTTTGAATTCGAATTTTAGCAGACGACATTTGAAATTTGGCGGCGAAAGGGTTAAAGGGACAGGAGGTAATCTGTGAAATGGAATTTTTGGATAGTAAAACTACTCACACAACATTCCGGATTAAACAGCTTAGCATGGTTATCTCGTAAAACCCCTTTAAAGGGACTGTCAGTAACCTGAGAGGGTATTAACTTGGTTTCCAACTACAGTACAAATTAACAATGCCCTTTAAAGGGATACACGGCAATCTTTATTTTTTAAAAACTCACGGTGTCCTGTTCCTTTTTCTACATAATTGCATTTGTTCAATCATTAATATGAATTATAAGAATTGTATAAAGCAAATTCTTTTTGCATATTATTAACTGTTGATTATATTGCACCAATAATATATTTAAACAAATGGTGCAATAAGAAGAAAAAATGAAAACTCAGAATTTTATTTAATCATATGCAAGTAGGTTTAAAGGAAGTACATCAGGATTGGTATTATTCTTAGAATTGTTCAAATACATTATTTATGTATTTAATTGATAAAAATTAACTAACTGAGCCATTAAACATAAAAAGAAATTACGCTGAACATATAAAATAAACGACCCGAAGAAGGTATTTCCTAACTAAGATGACGCGCCAGGGATAGCTATTTCAAACTTGGCTGTAAAATAAATCGCAGTGTATTGCAAAGCGAGCATAATTATGTAGATATTGCCGTTTGCTCCGCGTGACAGCTATTTATAACTTGGAGATTTCTCTATGGACTTTAAAGACTTGTTGTAAATTATCATTTTTAATTATTGCGCTGTATTGTAGGAAACGGTTAATGTTCCATCTATATCTATGAACTAGTTCACGTTTTAAATTGGTCATTTCATACTTTATTATGATTTTAAACAAATTAGGCCCCAAAGCCTGATGTACTCCCTTTAAAGTAAAAATGATAATGGATAAACAGACGCTTATTTGAATGCATGATAAATATTCAAGATTGCCATGTGACCCTTTAAAGGAGAGTTGATAATCTGAGAGGGTATAAGCTTACATTGGATGCCAAGTTACAGTATAAGGCAATATTGACCTTTAAAGGAACAGATGGATGGTAATCTGACAGGGTATTAACTTGGATATCAAATTACAATACGTCATTACTCATTAATTGGGCAGTTGGTCATCTTTAAAAATATTACTTGGATGCCAAATTACTATAACATTATCATTTAAAGGGACAGTTGGTAAATTAATCTGTGAGGTTATTTACCTGGACGCCAAATAGGCCGCAATTTACTGTTTCAAATAGTACAAGGTGGGGACTTCAGTAACAATTACATATAGTTGTAAAACTGAGTTTTTTTTGGTATGTAATGCAAATCATATATTTTAAGGAGATATATATATCATACATTTTGAAAATGAGCGAGTGCGTGCATGAAACCTATATTACCAAAACACTGCACATGATTCATAATAGGCACAAGCTATTCCAGCTTAAATGACACTTAGCTATTCACATTAATGGGAAACATCACTTGATTTAAGTCTGCAGACATTTCCCAAGAAATAATTGGAAAGAATAATTCATGTTCTTCATACTGAGCTGTCTTCCCATATACCATGACCAACATGCTTTTATCGCTTTACAAAATTGGCATCCGCGTTTATGTCCCTGATTTCCAATCAAATATTAATCACTTAGACTAAGTATTGAAACTAGGAGAGAACAGAACGATGCTGGTCAATGTTACTATATTATCTCGCCTTTTCATGTGGAATGGGATGGAGGGTATGGGGACAGCAAGAAATAGTCTAACGATAGATAAACTACTGCAGTCTATAAACTGTATGCATATTATCACTTTAACCCTTAACCTGCTAAGCACGATAATAATAGCCTTTGCGTCCATTGTAAACCGTGATCAGCCTGCGAGTAACAGGCTGATCAGGGTTTACAATGTCTGGCTGCTCATCAGTCATTTTCCCCAAAACACCCCTTTGTAACATTAATGGATTGGTCTAAATTAAAAGAAAGGACAGTCCATTATACATTTATAGCAGGCTATGAGTTAAAGAAAAAATATGAAAATAATCTAGAAATGTGTGGAGGTGAATGGCCCGCTGTATGTACACTATCAACTGAAATCATTAAAGGACCATAAATCCGGAACAACAATACAAAATATTAATAAACTGATGAGCTGTGTGACAGCAATTAAAAATATAAATGGTACAGCAGATTAGACTGCAATAAATTCCTGGTAGCGGGGTTTGATAGGGGTTGGAGTGTGGGGGTGGGGGGAGTGTTGTCTGGGTGTGCCCCCCACCAACTCTTACCTATCCAGTTGGGAAAACCATTGATAGGTACATAATGATAATGTATCATGGAATACAGTCATAATTATTTTTAAAGTCTCATCTTTCTGTAATGTAATTTTGCAGTTATTTGGAGGGTTAGTTTCTTTAAATTAGAAAATAAAACCCACTGTCACAATCAGCCATTACCATCAAGTAAGTGTCAGAAGAGTAAAATTAAACTCACCATTGTTGTAGTTCTCTTTTGTTAACTGTAAAAAGAAGAAAAAAAAACCCAAATCACATAACAAAAATTATATATTTATATAAAATCAAAAGATATTTTAGTCATCAGATTATTTTGAAAATTAAATAACAGACAGTCACAGAGACACCGAGGTTTCGGGGACAATGTGAATCAAGCATCAAATGTAAACATCTGCCTTTTGGGTTCCATTGCTTCATTTAAATACATCAGATGACAAATGTGGACGTTAAACAGGTGGCCATTAATTCTGGAGTCTTTCTCTCCTCCAGATGTTAAAAAGCAGCCATATAATTCTGGAGTCTTTCTCTCCTCCAGATGTTAAAAAGCAGCCATATAATTCTGGAGTCTTTCTATCCTCCAGATGTTAAACAAGCGGCCATATAATTCTGGAGTCTTTCTATCCTCCAGATGTTATACAAGTGGCCATATAATTCTGGAGTCTTTTGGTGTCAGACCAGTCAGGAATTACTTCCGGGTTGTAGGGTGCTGAAATAGTTCCTTGAAAGAATCCAGTTTGCAGTTTGCATGTGTTTTTCCCAAGATTAGTTTCTATTTCATTATTAAATCTAACCTGAGGTTAAAGTAGTATGTCTGTTGTCATGAATAGTAAGTATTTTACTGTGTTTTTTCAGGATTATTTCTTTGGAGAGTATGAGCACAGAGGTTAGGTAGAGATGTGGTTCTGATAGATATTAATTCCAAAATACGCAGGGTGAATGAATGACTCGAAATGTTGAAAAACTGTATCAGTGTTTTATTCCAGATATGGGAAATTTTGCTAGCCAAATGTGTTTAATACACAGAATGAAAGTGTATTTAAGCGAACGAATGTTGTGGAACTTGTGACTATCTCCAAATATAGCCTATATTGCATTGTGTTCAATGGGCTGATTTTCACCGGTCTGACACCTAGATGGACAAAATGCATTTTTCTTATTAATGGCCAAATCCAGTTGACTCTTGCAGCTGAGGAGAAAAAAAAAGCTGGTGTTAAATTTTTGAATTTTACAACAGAACATGTTTTTTTTGCAATTGAAATAGAATGTGTGTGTTTTAGGTGGAATTTGGGGGTCCTAATGATTTGGAGTGGCCCTTAAGCACTTTAAGTAGGCTCTCAAGTGTCTAAGTGGATTAGTGGCAATAGGTAATAGATCTGTCACATTTCCTACAATAAATGGCAATTTTAATATTTTAAGGTACCGTATGAGGCTAAAATCTGAAAATGTATTGGTACTGACATTTTGACATGACACGACTCTAGGAGGAGTCTTATTTTGTATCGAAAGCCTGAGAACCTGTAAATTTTATATGCGATGATGAGTTTTACAATCTGAAACTGAAATATACAGAAATTTGTAGAATTCAGCATTTATTTTAGTTTTTTGCTAAACATGGTGTAAATCACACCCATTTTTATTCATTAATTCAGATGAAATCACTATGTAATGGTATACAATTGTAATTTAACACATTAAGTTGGTATTTTGTTAGAGATAATGGAATAATTCACTGAAATATATACTATTCTGGTATGTGATTCAGTTGTCTTGCTGTTGCCCAAGACTTGAATGTATTAGTTGCCTTTAAAACTGCTACAGGCATATGGGGTAGGCTTAAATTTTGAGTCATTACTTCAATTTTGTCTCTTTTTTTCTGGCATTTTATAGTCAAACTGTATATTTTATTGGACATTGTGCATGTAAATGTGCTCCAAAGCAGCCTTATGGTCTATTTTGTGCCTCAAAATTGTTGGAATTTAACAGAATGTCTGTTTCTCCATAAAAAATGAAGAAATTTCATGCATGAGTGATTTTGATATCTACACCTCACATTATGGGTATATTTTAGTTGGTTTATAGAAGGCAATGTTTGAAAACTTTACTTGATGAAAATATACCAAACGGTTCATTTATTTTGGCATTTTTTCTAGTTTTGTATAACGCGTCTTAAAATCCTTGATTTCTATAAGCCGAATGGTTCTTTGCATGCAAGAATTGAACCGAAAAGATAATAGGATCTTGCAAAAGCATCTGATTTTCCATTCAGTCAACCTTATTGGTCAGTTAGATGTATTCGATAACTATTTTTGACAAATGTCGCGACTCATTTAGGTGTCAGACCAGTCAGGAAGTACTTCTGGGTCGTAGGGTGCTGAAATAGTTCCTTGAAAGAATCCAAAGTTCTAGTTTGCATGTGTTTTTCCCAAGATTAGTTTCTATTTCATTGTTAAATCTAACCTGAGGTTAAAGTAGTATGTCTGTTGTCATGAATAGTAAGTATTTTACTGTGTTTTTTCAGGATTATTTCTTTGGAGAGTATGAGCACAGAGGTTAGGTAGAGATGTGGTTCTGATAGATATTAATTCCAAAATACGCAGGGTGAATGAATGACTCGAAATGTTGAAAAACTGTATCAGTGTTTTATTCCAGATATGGGAAATTTTGCTAGCCAAATGTGTTTAATACACAGAATGAAAGTGTATTTAAGCGAACGAATGTTGTGGAACTTGTGACTATCTCCAAATATAGCCTATATTGCATTGTGTTCAATGGGCTGATTTTCACCGGTCTGACACCTAGATGGACAAAATGCATTTTTCTTATTAATGGCCAAATCCAGTTGACTCTTGCAGCTGAGGAGAAAAAAAAAGCTGGTGTTAAATTTTTGAATTTTACAACAGAACATGTTTTTTTTGCAATTGAAATAGAATGTGTGTGTTTTAGGTGGAATTTGGGGGTCCTAATGATTTGGAGTGGCCCTTAAGCACTTTAAGTAGGCTCTCAAGTGTCTAAGTGGATTAGTGGCAATAGGTAATAGATCTGTCACATTTCCTACAATAAATGGCAATTTTAATATTTTAAGGTACCGTATGAGGCTAAAATCTGAAAATGTATTGGTACTGACATTTTGACATGACACGACTCTAGGAGGAGTCTTATTTTGTATCGAAAGCCTGAGAACCTGTAAATTTTATATGCGATGATGAGTTTTACAATCTGAAACTGAAATATACAGAAATTTGTAGAATTCAGCATTTATTTTAGTTTTTTGCTAAACATGGTGTAAATCACACCCATTTTTATTCATTAATTCAGATGAAATCACTATGTAATGGTATACAATTGTAATTTAACACATTAAGTTGGTATTTTGTTAGAGATAATGGAATAATTCACTGAAATATATACTATTCTGGTATGTGATTCAGTTGTCTTGCTGTTGCCCAAGACTTGAATGTATTAGTTGCCTTTAAAACTGCTACAGGCATATGGGGTAGGCTTAAATTTTGAGTCATTACTTCAATTTTGTCTCTTTTTTTCTGGCATTTTATAGTCAAACTGTATATTTTATTGGACATTGTGCATGTAAATGTGCTCCAAAGCAGCCTTATGGTCTATTTTGTGCCTCAAAATTGTTGGAATTTAACAGAATGTCTGTTTCTCCATAAAAAATGAAGAAATTTCATGCATGAGTGATTTTGATATCTACACCTCACATTATGGGTATATTTTAGTTGGTTTATAGAAGGCAATGTTTGAAAACTTTACTTGATGAAAATATACCAAACGGTTCATTTATTTTGGCATTTTTTCTAGTTTTGTATAACGCGTCTTAAAATCCTTGATTTCTATAAGCCGAATGGTTCTTTGCATGCAAGAATTGAACCGAAAAGATAATAGGATCTTGCAAAAGCATCTGATTTTCCATTCAGTCAACCTTATTGGTCAGTTAGATGTATTCGATAACTATTTTTGACAAATGTCGCGACTCATTTAGGTGTCAGACCAGTCAGGAAGTACTTCTGGGTCGTAGGGTGCTGAAATAGTTCCTTGAAAGAATCCAAAGTTCTAGTTTGCATGTGTTTTTCCCAAGATTAGTTTCTATTTCATTGTTAAATCTAACCTGAGGTTAAAGTAGTATGTCTGTTGTCATGAATAGTAAGTATTTTACTATGTTTGTCACGATTATTTCTTTGGAGAGTATGAGCACAGAGATTAGGTAGAGATGTGGTTTTGACAGAAGTTTATTTCAAAATACGCATAGTGTGAATGAATGACGCGAAATGTTGAAAAACTGAATCAGTGTTTTACTCCAGATATGGGACTGTTTGCTAGCCAAATGTGTTTCACAGAATAAAAGTGTATTTAAGCGAACGAATGTTGTGGAACTTGTGACTATATCTCCAAATATAGCCTATATTGCATTGTGTTCAATGGGCTGATTTTCACCGGTCTGACATCTTTCTCTCCTCCAGATGTTAAACAAGTGGCCATATAATTCTGGAGTCTTTCTATCCTCTAGATGTTAAACAAGTGGCCATATAATTCTGGAGTCTTTCTATCCTCCAGACGTTAAACATGTGTCCATATAATTTTGGAGTCTCTTTCAATCCTGCAGACATTAAACAAGCGGCCATATAAATCTGGAGTATTTCTATCCTCCAGAAGTTATACAAGCGGTCATATAATTCTGAAGTCTTTCTTTCCTCCAGATGTTACAGGTGGCCATATAATTCCAGATTTTATCTATCTTTTAGGTATTATAATAAGATACTCCTCCTCCACCTCCCCACCCAACAACCACAGCTCCCAGGTTTACACATTCAATTCAACCAAGCTAAACCCAAACATTTAGTGTTTTTGACATGCTACACCCCTGCATGTAGTGTCTGTGACACGATACACCCCTGCATGTATTGTCAGTGGCATGTTACATCCCTGCATGAAGTGTCTGTGACATGCTACACCGCTGCATGTAGTGTCAGTGACATGTTACATCCCTGTAAGTAGTGTTGGTGACATTATACACTCCTGCATGTAGTGTCTGTGACATGCTACATCCCTGTATGTAGTGTCAGAGACATGCTACAGCCTTACATGAAGTGTTAGTGATATGCTACACTCATCCCTGTATTGTCAGGGACTTGCTACACCCCTGCATTTAGTATATGTGACATGCTAGACCCCTGCATGTAGTGTCAGTGACATGCTACATCTTGCATGAAGAGTTAGTGATATGCTACACCCCTGCATATAGTGTCAGTGACACCCTTGCATGAAGTGTTAGTGATATGCTACACCCCTGAATATAGTGTCAGTGCCATGCTAAATCCCTCAATGTAGTGTCAGTGACATGCTACATCCCTGCATGTAGTGTCAGTGAAATGTTGCCTCCATACATGTAGTGTCAGTGACATGCTTCATCCCTGCATGTAGTGCCAGTGACATGCTACACCCCTGTATATGGTGTCAGTGACATGCTACATCACAACATGTAGTGTCAGTGACACATTACATTCTACATCCCTGCATATAGTGTAAGTGACAAGGTACATCCCTGCATGTAGTGTTGGTGACAAGCTACATCCCTGCATGTAGTGTCTGTGACATACTACACTCCTGAAATTAGTATCAGTGACATGTCACACCCCTGCATGTTGTGTCAGTAGTATGCTACATCCTGCATGGGTGTCTGTGACATGCTACACCCATGCATGTAATGTCTGTGACATGCTACACCCCTACTTGTAGAGTATGTGACATGCTACACCCCTGCATGTAGTGTCGGTGACATGCTACACCCCGCATGGAGTGTCGGTGACATGCTACACCCACGCATGTAGTGTCAGTGACATGCTACACCCACGCATGTAGTGTCAGTGACATGCTACACCCATGGATGTAGTGAGTGCCATGTTACATCCCTGCATGTAGTGTCAGTGACATGTTCCACCCTGCAGGTAGTGTCAGTGACATGCTACATCCCTACATGTAGTCAGTGACTTGCTCCACCCCTGCATGTAGTGTCTGTGACATGCTACATCCCTGCATGTAGTGTCAGTGACATGCTACACCTTGCACGTAGTGTCAGTGACATGCTTAAACCCCTGCATGTAGTGTCTGTGACATGCTACACTCTGCATGTAGTGTCTGTGACATGCTACACTCTGCATGTAGTGTCAGTGACATGCTTAAACTCCTGCATGTATTGTCTGTGATATGCTACACCCATGCATGTAGTGTCTGTGACATGCTACACTCTGCATGTAGTGTCTGTGAGATGCTACATTCCTGCATGTAGTGTCTCTGACATGCTACACTCTGTATGTAGTGTCAGTGACATGCTACACTCTGCATGTACTGTCTGTGAGATGCTACATTCCTGCATGTAGTGTCTGTGACATGCTACACTCTGCATGTAGTGTCTGTGACATGCTACACTCTGCATGTAGTGTCTGTGACATGCTACACTCTGCATGTACTGTCTGTGACATGCTACACTCTGCATGTAGTGTCTGTGACATGCTACACCCATGCATGTAATGTCTGTGAGATGCTACATTCCTGCATGTAGTGTCTGTGACATGCTACACTCTGCATGTAGTGTCTGTGACATGCTACACTCTGCATGTAGTGTCAGTGACATGCTACACTCTGCATGTAGTGTCTCTGACATGCTACACTCTGCATGTATTGTCTGTGACATGCTACATTCCTGCATGTAGTGTCTGTGACATGCTACATTCCTGCATGTAGTGTCTGTGACGTGCTACACTCTGCATGTAGTGTCTGTGACGTGCTACACTCTGCATGTAGTGTCTGTGACATGCTACATTCCTGCATGTAGTGTCTGTGACATGCTACATTCCTGCATGTAGTGTCTGTGACATGCTACATTCCTGCATGTAGTGTCTGTGACATGCTACACTCTGCATGTAGTGTCTGTGAGATGCTACATTCCTGCATGTATTGTCTGTGACATGCTACACTCTGCATGTAGTGTCTGTGAGATGCTACATTCCTGCATGTAGTGTCTGTGACATGCTACACTCTGCATGTAGTGTCTGTGACATGCTACATTCCTGCATGTAGTGTCTGTGACATGCTACATTCCTGCATGTAGTGTCTGTGACATGCTACACTCTGCATGTAGTGTCTGTGACATGCTACACTCTGTATGTAGTGTCTGTGACATGCTACATTCCTGCATGTAGTGTCTGTGACATGCTACACTCTGCATGTAGTGTCTGTGACATGCTACACCCATGCATGTATTGTCTGTGACATGCTACACTCTGTATGTAGTGTCTGTGACATGCTACATTCCTGCATGTAGTGTCTGTGACATGCTACACTCTGCATGTAGTGTCTGTGACATGCTACACTCTGCATGTAGTGTCTGTGACATGCTACACTCTGCATGTAGTGTCTGTGACATGCTACACCCCTGCATGTAGTGTCTGTGACATGCTACACTCTGTATGTAGTGTCTGTGACATGCTACACTCTGCATGTAGTGTCTGTGACATGCTACACTCTGTATGTAGTGTCTGTGACATGCTACACTCTGCATGTAGTGTCTGTGACATGCTACACTCTGTATGTAGTGTCTGTGACATGCTACACTCTGTATGTAGTGTCTGTGACATGCTACACTCTGCATGTAGTGTCTGTGACATGCTACACCCATGCATGTATTGTCTGTGACATGCTACACTCTGTATGTAGTGTCTGTGACATGCTACATTCCTGCATGTAGTGTATGTGACATGCTACATTCCTGCATGTAGTGTCTGTGACATGCTACACTCTGCATGTAGTGTCTGTGACATGCTACACTCTGCATGTAGTGTCTGTGACATGCTACACTCTGCATGTAGTGTATGTGACATGCTACACTCTGTATGTAGTGTCTGTGACATGCTACACTCTGCATGTAGTGTCTGTGACATGCTACACCCATGCATGTATTGTCTGTGACATGCTACACTCTGTATGTAGTGTCTGTGACATGCTACATTCCTGCATGTAGTGTATGTGACATGCTACATTCCTGCATGTAGTGTCTGTGACATGCTACACTCTGTATGTAGTGTCTGTGACATGCTACACTCTGTATGTAGTGTCTGTGACATGCTACACTCTGTATGTAGTGTCTGTGACATGCTACATTCCTGCATGTAGTGTCTGTGACATGCTACACCAATGCATGTAGTGTCTGTGACATGCTACACTCTGTATGTAGTGTCTGTGACATGCTACATTCCTGCATGTAGTGTCTGTGACATGCTACACTCTGTATGTAGTGTCTGTGACATGCTACACTCTGTATGTAGTGTCTGTGACATGCTACATTCCTGCATGTAGTGTCTGTGACATGCTACACCAATGCATGTAGTGTCTGTGATATGCTACACCAATGCATGTAGTGTCTGTGACACGCTACACCAATGCATGTAGTGTCTGTGACATGCTACACCAATGCATGTAGTGTCTGTGACATGTTACACCAATGCATGTATTGTCTGTGAAACGCTACACCCCTGCATGTAGTGTCTGTGACACGCTACACCAATGCATGTAGTGTCTGTGACATGCTACACCAATGCATGTAGTGTCTGTGACACGCTACATCAATGCATGTAGTGTCTGTGACATGCTACACCAATGCATGTAGTGTCTGTGACATGTTACACCAATGCATGTATTGTCTGTGAAACGCTACACCCCTGCATGTAGTGTCTGTGATATGCTACACCAATGCATGTAGTGTCTGTGTCATGCTACACCAATGCATGTAGTGTCTGTGATATGCTACACCAATGCATGTAGTGTATTTGACATGCTATATCCATGCATGTATTGTCTGTGACATACTACACCCCTGTCCTCATTTTAGGTTGTGATTTTTTCTCTGAATTTAGGTATTAAGGAGCAAGGTCAATTTCTTTTTCTCGGGTAGAGCCTAATATATCTTTTTGCAGGAAAAGGTCAATGATTTTTCTCTCGTTTTAGATCTATAGCGAGAAAGACCAATGTTTTTTTCTCAAATAGATCTAGATCTCCTAGTAGTGTGTTTATAACCTCATGCAATCGTTCCGAATTCAAAACTCGCTGAGTGCCTAATTTTTCCTCGTCTGTTTACAATGGGTGTGAACCCTACCCCCACCCCTCCACCCCACCCCTCACCCCCAGCCCCCAACCACAAACCCTCCTGAACGAAACACACACACCAAGGGCCCCATCTGCTATACTCCTACATCTACGACAGCCCAACAGACACGACCTCCGTGACATGTTTTCACTGCCACTGGCACTGGCAGACGACAGCATTAATTAGAAAAATATAGATTCCCTACTTACAATATGTACAGGTCATCAAGTCTTTAATTTCAGACGAACTCAGCTTGCTCGACCTTTTCCCCATGTTACAACTCCATTATTTTCACAGACATTGCATCAAGCACGCACATTTTCGTGAAGAAAATCCGCTGTCATTATCGTCAACATGTACACATCCTCCATTTTATGTTACAATATTGATCATATGATGCATCACGTGGTCTTCTTACTTGCGGCAGCATCTCCCGCCAAAATGTCAGTGCGATTTTTTATTTTTATTTATTAAATTATTGCATGTTTATTAGTAGTAAATATTAGTAAATTGTTGATCTGTTTATTTTTAGACAAGCTGTGGAACTGCATTATATGATTAACGAACATTGGGGTTACTAATGTTGCGGCCCTTCGTCACAACCCATGACGGCGATAGCCAATGACGGCAAGTGGCGACTTACTTAGTTACTAGTTCTAGCTAGTTATAAAAGCCTCCACACATCGATTTTTGCTGCCTTAAAATCACGAAGAATTAATGGATATGGCATCGACATTGTTATTGATGACACAAAACATTTTGCATGTATTAGCTTATCGGGAGAATTGGAGCTTGTGTTTGGAGTAGAGTGTTCGTTAGAACAGGTCAGTCCGTCAGAACAGGCACTCGTTTAGTTGTTATAACGATAGTAACAGCATGCCTTTGCTTTTCAATATATGTTTCATTACGTGGTCCCATCTTAATTCCATTAAGAGATGGAAAAACTTGTATTAGCAGGATTTTATAACGGATATTTCGACAATTAAAACCTGTTAAAAAAATAAAAATACTGAACAAAAAAATGCGATTGTTTAAAATTATCTATTAAATGTTTTAATTTTACAATATGCAAACTTTTCAAGCCGAAATTAAGGTTTTATTTCATACCGCAGCCAATCCCATTTTTGCTTTTGGAGAAGGGTTAGATGGGGTATGAAAGTTAATACTCGGACCACGTAATGTGCTTAAAACTTGTGGTCCGAGGCGTGCTGGGGTTCGGAGTCGGCGCGTGTGTGTGGGGTGGGGGGAGGGGGAGTGGGGCGGGTGGAAGAGAGGGGGAGGGGAGTGGGGCGGGTGGAAGAGAGGGAGGTAAATCAGAGAAATATTAAATACACGCACTTGCACACTATCGCGTGTAGAAATGAATTTGCTTTTTATGAGCTCACTAACGGCGTATTTATGAAACTGCTGGTAATATATAGGGAACACTTGTTTTCCTGAGCTCCTTAACCGTGTATTTATGAAACGGCTGGTTATATATAGGAAACACTTGTTTTCCTGAGCTCCTTAACCGTGTATTTATGAAACTGCTGGTTATATATAGGGAAAACTTGTTTTTCCTGAGCTCATTAGTCATTTAAACTGATGGTTATATATAGGGAACACTTGTTTTTCCTAGGAACACTTGTTTTTCCTGAACTCCTTAGTCCTGTATTAACGAAAGTGCTGGTTATATATAGGGAACACTTGTTTTTCCTGAGCTCCTTAGTCCTGTATTTATGAAACTGCTGGTTATATATATGGGGAACACTTGTTTTCCTGAGCTCCTTAACCGTGTATTTATGAAACTGCTGGTTATATATATAGGGAACATTTGTTTTTCCTGAGCTCCTTAGTCGTGTATTTAAACTGCTAGTTATATATAGGGAACACTTGTTTTTCGTAGGAACACTTGTTTTTCCTGAACTCCTTAGTCCTGTATTAACGAAACTGCTGGTTATATATAAGGAACACTTGTTTTTTCTGAGCTCCTTAGTCCTGTATTTATGAAACTGCTGGTTATATGTAGAGAAGACTTGTTTTTCCTGAGCTCCTTAGTCCTGTATTTACGAAACTGCTGGTAATATATAGGGAACACTTGTTTTTCCTAGTCGTGTATTTACGAAACTGCTGGTTATATATAGGGAACACTTGTTTTTCCTGAGCTCCTTAGTCGTGTATTTATGAAACTGCTGGTAATATATAGGGAACACTTGTTTTTCCTGAGCTCCTCAGTCGTGTATTTATGAAACTGCTGGTAATAAATAGGGAACACTTGTTCGTGATTATAACGTGAACTTTTAGTGTTGTTTTTGCCGAAAAATAACGATAGAAACATCATATTGGAATGACCTGGATATAAAGATAAATGACGAGTAGATGAAAATTGCACTTTGGTGTCTTTCGACTCGGATATCTCAACGAGTAGACAAGGGATTGTAGCAAGAAATGTATTGTTGGATAGGAAACAAATGTTCCCTATATAGATACGTAAAGGAAAACAAAGACACTGTCAGCTATTTTAAATGACCGAGTTCCAATGAGGACCAGCTAAATGTCACGATGATCATTTTGGTCATATAACTACATGTCATGCTGATCACTTTGGTCGTATTCCTACACGTTATGCTGATCACGTTGGTCATATAACTATACATGTCATGCTGATCACTTTGATCGTATTCCTACACGCTATGCTGATCACTTTGGTCATATACCTACACGTCATGCTGATCACGTTTGTCATATAACTACACGCTATGCTGATCACGTTGGTCATATAACTATACATGTCATGCTGATCACTTTGGTCGTATTCCTACACGCTATGCTGATCACTTTGGTCGTATACCTATATGCTATGCTGATTATATTGGTCATATAAGTTAACTATACACGTCATGCTGATCACTTTGATCATATTCCTACGTGCTATGCTGATCACTTTGGTCGTAAACCTACATGCTATGCTGATCACTTTGGACATATAACTATACACGATGCTGATCACTTTGGACATATAACTATACACTTCATGCTGATCACTTTGATCGTATTCCTACACGCTATGCTGATCACGTTTGTCATATAACTACACGCTATGCTGATCACGTTGGTCATATAACTATACATGTCATGCTGATCACTTTGATCGTATTCCTACACGCTATGCTGATCACTTTGGTCGTATACCTATATGCTATGCTGATCATTTTGGTCATATAACTATACATGTCATGCTGATCACTTTGGTCGTATTCCTACACGCTATGCTGATCACTTTGTTCGTATACCTACACGCTATGCTGATCATTTTGGTCGTATACCTACACGCTATGCTGATCATTTTGGTCGTATACCTAACCGTTATGCTGATCACTTTAGTCGTATACCTACACGCTATGCTGATCATTTTGGTCGTATACCTAACCTGAACACTTTGGTCGTATACCTATACGTCAGGGTGGTCACTTTGGTCGAATACCTATACGTCAGGGTGGTCACTTTGGTCGTATACCAATACGTCAGGGTGGTCACTTTGGTCGAATACCTATACGTCAGGGTGGTCACTTTGGTCGAATACCTATACGTCAGGGTGGTCACTTTGGTCGAATACCTATACGTCAGGGTGGTCACTTTGGTCGAATACCTATACGTCAGGGTGGTCACTTTGGTCGTATACCAATACGTCAGGGTGGTCACTTTGGTCGAATACCTATACGTCAGGGTGGTCACTTTGGTCATATGTTGATCACTTTGGTCATATACCTACCTTTTATGCTGCTCGTTTTCGTCATATATACCTACACACTATGCTGATCATTTTGGTCATATACTTACACATCATGCTGATCATGTACACGTCATGCTGATCAATTTGGTCATATACCTACACATCATGCTGATCATTTTGTTGATATACCTACACGTTATGCTGATCATTTTGGCCACGTCATGCTGATCATTTCGACACTTTTTCACTAGTTGAGCACCCAGTGGGATTCGAACCCGCAATATGTCGATGTTCAACAAAATATGATTTATTTTTACAACCACACCTGTTCGTCTTAATATAATTACTTTATCAACAGCATAAAGTAAACATATTTGATAAACAACAAAATCCGCAGTCGCAGTGTGCAAATTAATACATTGAGGGAGACAACTCTGATTACAAACTTGAGCAGTTTCAACGTTAAGTTATCTCTCTTAGCATTACATAAACCGATAGCCAATACTTTGAAGCAACCTCTGAGGGAGACAGTGTTTTAGCCAGCAAACCGTCTTTTGCACGGCCGTTTTTGAAAAATCGTGGCCAATATTTGAGGGAGTGGGTGGGGTAAAAAAAACACTTCCAAACTCTTACTTTCTCAATATTGTTATGTTTTGTATACATTTATAGAAGAAATATGACCTAAAATGTATATTTTTTCACCTTTATCTGTAAAAATAAATTACCCCAGAGACACCAACTTGTCGCGAATTGGCGCGTAACACGTGTTAGCAACTTATTTTGCACACCCTGTTTGCATATTTGCACACCCAGTTCTTGAATTTCTGCCTGGAGGGAGATGAGATAAAGGGTGAAGTTTCCCTTTCAGACATGCCTCCACCAGGCGGAGTCCCCATCAGACATGCCTCCACCAGGCGGAGTCCCCATCAGACATGCCTCCACCAGGCGGAGTCCCCATCAGGCGGAGTCCCCATCAGACTTGCCTCCACCAGGCGGAGTCCCCATCAGACTTGCCTCCACCAGGCGGAGTCCCCATCAGACATGCCTCCACCAGGCGGAGTCCCCATCAGACATGCCTCCACCAGGCGGAGTCCCCATCAGACTTGCCTCCACCAGGCGGAGTCCCCATCAGACTTGCCTCCACCAGGCGGAGTCCCCATCAGACTTGCCTCCACCAGGCGGAGTCCCCATCAGACATGCCTCCACCAGGCGGAGTCCCCATCAGACTTGCCTCCACCAGGCGGAGTCCCCATCAGACTTGCCTCCACCAGGCGGAGTCCCCATCAGACTTGCCTCCACCAAGCGGAGTCCCCATCAGACATGCCTCCACCAGGCGGAGTCCCCATCAGACATGCCTCCACCAGGCGGAGTCCCCATCAGACATGCCTCCACCAGGCGGAGTCCCCATCAGACATGCCTCCACCAGGCGGAGTCCCCATCAGACATGCCTCCACCAGGCGGAGTCCCCATCAGACATGCCTCCACCAGGCGGAGTCCCCATCAGACATGCCTCCACCAGGCGGAGTCCCCATCAGACATGCCTCCACCAGGCGGAGTCCCCATCAGACATGCCTCCACCAGGCGAAGTCCCCATCAGACATGCCTCCACCAGGCGGAGTCCCCATCAGACATGCCTCCACCAGGCGAAGTCCCCATCAGACATGCCTCCACCAGGCGGAGTCCCCATCAGACATGCCTCCACCAGGCGGAGTCCCCATCAGACATGCCTCCACCAGGCGGAGTCCCCATCAGACATGCCTCCACCAGGCGGAGTCCCCATCAGACATGCCTCCACCAGGCGGAGTCCCCATCAGACATGCCTCCACCAGGCGGAGTCCCCATCAGACATGCCTCCACCAGGCGAAGTCCCCATCAGACATGCCTCCACCAGGCGGAGTCCCCATCAGACATGCCTCCACCAGGCGGAGTCCCCATCAGACTTGCCTCCACCAGGGAAAACATCCCACGCGGGATAACATCACGAGCTCTATGTGCTTATTATATACAGATCTGCGCCATGGTAAACGTTTACGTATGTGTAGGGGCCTGTGGGTTATGTATGTGTATGTGCATGAGGTTTATTGTCGTTTTTAACAATACGATGGTGTCCATTTGTAGCAGTGAGCGCTATTTTCAACTGTATATACACTGGAATGCCACTTCGTGGACACGACATGATACCACAAACAATAACATTATATTGACACCGGGCAGACCAGCACAATTACAGCTTGGAATCCCATGCCATCACATGTAGTCAGTGCTGACTCGATCCTTGGATTTGAGTCAGGGCTGGCTACATTGCCATACCCATAGTAAATTATATACTATCCTCTTTTATGTTTTAACCTGCACAGCTAATATTCTTGTCTTCACAGTGACAGTGTCTTGTACATTCCTATAGGCATTTTTATACGCATATCTTATTCGCACTAGTTTTTATCACATTGCCTTGTTCTCCTGGGTGGATTCTGTACCTTGGGACACTTGGCAATATTTCACTTTTTAACCCGCACGCAATCTTAATTGATTCTTTGCCATTATTGTAAAAGAGAAGAAGAAAAGCCCTAGCACTACCCTTTATGTGCTGACCGTCTATCAAGGTAGCTACTAATATATTTTTAGGAAGTCGTTGGTGCGACCCGGCAGGGGGTTGAACCCACATCTTCCCGCATGCGAGGCAGACGTGCTACCGTTACGCCACCGCATTGTGCTTAATGCCTTCAGGGAAACAACTCTACTGACAAACTTGAGCAGTTTCATCGTTATATTATCTCGCATTGCATGCATTATAAACGGTTTTTATTGGAACAATAACCTCAGAAGCAGACGAGATGTTTCACATCAGACATGATGCCTCCATCATGAGCTCAGTATACTATATACATGTTTATATGATCGATGATAAACGTTAATAATCTGGTATTAAAACTAAAAACAACATATAAAGCGAGATATGTCTGTTTTATTCAAGCAAACGTCACACAATATAACAGTTTGTTTCTATGGTGTTTTACGGCATGTTCAACACATGTAAGGTTATATTATGACGGTCTATTTTTTTGCGGAAGCAGACCACGCACGTTTCCTGGGTACATCCGTAAGAATCGACACTTCCTCACTTACAAGTCGAGCTCCCACTGAGATTCGAACCCGCAGCGGTGAGAGGCGATATAGCAGTAAACCCTGTTTAAGTTACGTTTACGTTATATGACAAATATCATCTTTACCTAACATAGTCTAGCATACATGTTAACTAAAGGGACATATATACGGCGATCTTGACTTTTTTTAACTCAGTAAATGTCGGTATTTTTTCATTCATGTTTATATTTTCTTTACGTAATTTGATATTTGCAAATCATTATTAAATATTATTTTTATATTCAAATAAAAATGTTTTTAGATTTAACTTATTGTTTATTATGTTTCACAAATAATATATCAAGACCTATAGCGGTTTACGTATAAAACTTGAAAACTCCAAAATTTGTTTTCATTTATTTATTTATATGCAAACAGGTTTACCGTCATGATGACACTGAATAAATTAATGGAGGTTGTACTTTTAGTGCCGGATAAATACCCCAATCTTGCCGCTTGTCCCTTTAACCATTCAATGACATGATTCTACATGTTGTTTGTTTAAAGAAACTAACCCGCCAAATAACGATAAAAGTACACTACAAAACAAAAACTCTGTCCTGGTGTTCAGGCCGTATAATAATGTGTATGTGCCAATTAAAAGTATATGTTTATTAAATTATTATTTGTATTCTTAAAATACCCGTGATTGAATATGACTAAAAAAATAATTAGGTGTTGGTAACTCTTAATTCGACAAGTTTAGGGTTTCGGCCCGGCAGGTTAATGCAGTTTATATTGTGTCTGTAGAGTTTGGATTCTCAAAATCTTATTTATTTTATACAGAGTAACGTAACGAAGAAATTGCTCATGTTTATATGGTAGGCATGCGGTCCATTCCAGTCCAGACCATCGAACAGGCAGGACATGTTGCGGCTAATCAGGAACCACGTGCCACTGTCTGAATTCAGCAACCACTCATCATCTTTGTCTTTTTTTTTATACCTTGTTTTTATACCTTGATTTTATACCTTGTTTTAAGTACTTGTCCTAGAAACCTCGACGTTTGATGTCACTTGTCACAGCGAGTTCCATCATGTGAAAAGGGGGACCTATGACAGCCCCAAACATGCCTGTCGACCTTGGAATAACCCGGAGAGATAAGCACTGGTGGAGTTGTCTCAGTCATCGGCCACTGTGAACAACAAAGGCGGCATCACAGTCTCATTAAAATCAAATCCTGATTACGCGTTGATACTCTCCGCTTCTAGGATCTGACAGCACTGCCATGGAGGTCACGTCAGATCGTCCTTTTAGGCAGGTCATATAGCATAAGGTAAAAGAAATTGGCACAGAAATTATTTTTTACTGATCCTGGTTCGAAACAATCTCAAATCACGTGCTAAATATGATTTTTGGGGGTAAAAAGTAAAAAAAATGAAGAAAATCACTATTTTCTGGAATAAATTTATATCCATTAAGATTATTAGTAAAACATGTATTTATATATGAAATTTTATTGTTAATATTACATAATATTAAGTTTTAAAGGAAAAAAAGTATAATTATATATATCAAAACATTTTTTTGGGTCCAAAATCTTTTTTTTTTTTAAAAATTAAAAAATAATAATGATTTAAGGATAAGATTAATAAAAAATAGCATAAATTCAAATAAATTGTCACTGAAATTATTTCAACTGATTATGGTTCCCAAAGATATAGAAAACAATATGTCCAAAATCCTCTTCTGAAATCACATTCTAAATATAATATTTTTTGGGTAGAAAATTGTAAAAATGAAGAATATAATCGCTGTTTTTGGGAATACACCAAGTATTCAATCAAAATCGTTTTTTTCCATTTAATCAATTTCCGTACTAACTAAATAATACTTGTTCAAGTCGTTTCTGCATATACATATATAAATATGTTCAGATGTTAAGTCAAGCAACACTTCATGTGTAATCAGTAGACTTCAAAATATAATCTTAGTTGTCATAGAAGGTTAGGTATGTTGATTTATATTGTCTTCTTGTCAGTTTGTATTTTACATGTAGCCAACGGAACTCGCTTTAATCACTGTCTATTTCGGGTCGTGCCGAATTTTCACAACTTACTCCTCTACACGAACTACATGCTGTACTGCAATATAATCCGAGTTTCTTACAACTACAGCTGGTCGTTTTGCATCCTGTTTTGCACAAGCATCTTATCACCTTCAGAAGGAATTCTGGGGCAGGTGATTTGTCCATTTTAAGCGGCTTCATGGAGTTATCTTGTATTTCCCAGCCCCATTCAACCAGTCTCTCCAGATGTTATAATGTCCTCTTTAGATACTTCGTTTGGTGTTTTGTTGAACATATCTGCAGCCAGACGAAATTCCGAGTTGTTTCCATACGTTTTCAGAACAGTACCCTTCCAAATCCATTTATCCTTGATGTCAAGTCCATATATCCTAGATGTTGTGTCGCAGCCAAGAATTGCATGAAGAAACAGTATATTATATACGGTGTCCGGTTGGGGCCAGATATAATGTCGTATTGTCGTGGGCGACAATGCGACGCCCGACAACGCGACATCGCGACATCGCGATACGACAGTGCTACATTGCGATACGACAACTCGACATTGCGATACGACATCACGACATTGCGATACGACATCGCGATAATTATGTCGTGATGTCGTATCGTAATGTCGCGATGTCGTATCGCGATGTCGCGATGTTGCATTGTCGGGCGTCGCATTGTCGCGCACGACAACGCGACATTATGTCGTATTGTCGTAATGTCGCCCACGACAACGCGACAATCTTTCAATTGTCGTAATGTCGCGTTGTCGTGGGCGACATTACGACAACGCGACATTCTTTCAATTGTCGTAATGTCGCGATGTCGTGATGTTGTTGGCGACATTACGACAATTGAAAGAATGTCGCGTTGTCGAGGGCGACATTACGACAATACGACATAATGTCGCGTTGTCGTGCGCGACAATGCGACGCCCGACAATGCGACATCGCGATACGTCGCACTGTCGTATCGCGATGTCGCGATGTCGCGTTGTCGGGCGTCGCATTGTCGCCCACGACAATACGACATTGTATCTGGCCCCAACCGGACACCGTAATTATAGCATATTTCTTCACCTAATCTACGTTTTGTGTCTTGAATGTTCCATACTGTGCTTTTCTTGGGTGTTGGTCTCGGTAAAAAATACATATTATATGAATCAAGTTCCGTATATAACACAGTAGTATCAACAGATCTGTATCATCTCCAACTAATGACGTCTGCGTTGTTAAGAAGTAGGTCACTGTCTTTACCATAAGAAGATCCGCATCGCCTGAATAGTGTACAGTTTCAATTCCCGCTCTTTGCAATTTATCACTTACAAGATTTACAAGATTATTAAATCTTTGTTTGTTTTTCTTGTTTACTTTTCTTTCCACTCATGATCATTGTCTCAGTGAATTTAACTTCCGTCCCAACGCAAACCCCTGTTCGCCTCAGATATGTTGTGTCTTTAGTACTTGGAACATTGTCATATCCATCAAAGACCACAGTCGCTTTTTCACACTTTTTTGTAACATGCTCCACATACACATCACATATTTGACCATAGCTGTTATATTTTGACCAAGGAATCCGTTGCAAAAGGCAACCGCCATCAATAATATATTTTATTTCACTAGTCGGTCTTTCACTCTGTGGTTTTACTTTATCTTGCATAGCTTCTGCCAATGCTGGCTTATCGGCCTCTCTCAGCAAGTGCGGGGTTTCAAATATTGCTGGAGGGTAAGTGCATAACTCATAAGAGAATAGCGAATCCAGTTCGTCTTCTGGGAGTGATCTCCTTGCCGCAGAAACAAGCCGTTGAAATAATAGATGCGAGTCTACATTGAGAACGTCATCGCCTCGTTTCAAACCAGCCGTATCCGACATTGTTTTTACTTGATCTTTTCGCTTGAAAGCAAAATCCATAACAGTGCTTCCAGCCATTTTGTCCAGAATCTTAATCCCAACAGCTTTCGCATCATCTACATTGACAGAATCATCAGAAACAACTCCACTTGATATATGTTTTAGCTCAGGATCCTTATAAAATCAAAGGAGTTTCTTTCACTGAGATATTCTATTAGAATGTTCGTGTCTTTCTTGTCTCTCTGTTGCCGTGCGTTTGAAGTATCTTTATGCTGGTCACTGGTAATTAATTCTGTTCTTGATACTTGTTGCATAGCTTCGTTGATTTCTGAGCAAGCGGGGCGAGACCGTGTTTCAGTCATTCCACTTCCTCGTGTTAGCCTACCAGTTGTTTTCAAACTTCCTTAATGTTCCTCTAAACCCCCTAAATGAAAAAAGAGTCAATTTAGTTTTATATGTGATTTTGTTGGAGTTTGTGCATGTTTTGCATATCATTTTAAGCGTCTTCGAACCAAGATTTTGAATATAATAATGTTTTTGCACAATTTTTTTTTATTATTAATATTTTGTAAAAATATAACCGTAATTTGGGCATCATACGACGGAATCTCAAGATACTTCAAAATGAAAAATAAATGAAAACTCATAATGAAAATAATTCTGTTTTGATATACTGAAGGCTGTGCCAAGCCGAAAATATAAAGCCAACTAATATAAAGTTACGTATTTTGACCTCGAAAGTGACCTCGTGTTGAACTGCATGTCGCCATTTTTTGCCCAAGACAGTGGTGATGCATATTAACCAAATACACGCGTTTAATTGAAGTTTCTAGTAAAAGATGAACATGCAATAAATCATCCGAGATATTTAACCATACCGTCAATACTGTTCTTTGATCGGACATGAGGTGTCGCTTTATTAATAGGTTCGTCGACGTTTGTTTACAATAATTTTCTGGCTTCACTCTGTTTTGACGAAATTGTATTCTTACGCCAGAAATAGTCTTCTCAAACTTATCGAGTAAGATTGGGAGTTTTTGTCAATTTTAATAAAGTTTTCTATTTCCGTGTTTATTTAAGATCATACGCATCCTAATTTTCTATAAATATTACACAGTTACTACATCATTTAATATTTTCACATTTACGACGTGCACCTGCAACGTGAACCTATTTTTTCGGTTATAATTTCCGGTGTATGTTATTCGTATGTTATTTGGCACTTCCGAAATCGCGAAAAATATGATAATATTGCAATTTTCTTCTGGATGTGGACGATTTCTATACAGCATTTGACAAAGCAAGGTAGCTATATGATTGTCTCACCTAGCTTAAGTTGGTTGCTTATGCGATCGCCTCCCGATCAGTATGAAACATTCATAAAACCGTACTTATATCCAGCTGTCAAACCTCCATAATATCCCGTGCAAGCATGCACGTGAAGATATAAAAATAGGCATTAAAATAGGCCCAAATTGTAAATATATTTGAAAATATAGGTGTTTTAGTTTTATAAATTATGGGTATTGTGACATTAAATTTTGACAAAATTCAAATGGCACTGCCTGAGGTAGACATTGAAGTTGACTTCTTCATAATTATTTTGTCCAAAGCCGTGAAATAAAAAAAACTTGAGATTCCGTCGTATGATGCCCAAATTACAATAATAAATAATAATAATAAAAATTGTGCAAAAACATTATTATTTTCAACATCTTGGTACGAAGACGCTTAAAACGATATGCTAAACATGCACAAACTCCAACAAAATCACATATAAAACTGAATTTACTTTCTTTTTCATTTAGGGGGTTTAGAGGAACCTTAAGGACTAGCGGTCAGCCATCTTTGATCCAAAAAATCCAAAATCGATGAGATATGGTCAAGGGAATTTTTCAACGATGTACGCATTTTAGGCACGAGCAATGTCAACCATATAGTACATGACAGTAATTCAACACTTTTGATGTGAACATAATATTAGAAAATATACTTATATGGCAGAAATTGTGGGCTTCATTTTCGAAAAGTTTGGTGCAGTTTTACTCAGAGTCGTTTGGTTTTTTATGTGAAATAAACTGGTCCATAAACTAGGCCATTTATCCAGCGAGTGCAGACGAGACATCATTTCTGAATAAAATAAGCCATGTTATCACATCATCCAAAATTCAAAGTTCACCATTATTAAAAAAAAGAAGATATTCTTTCAATGACAAGTACTTTCAAAATAATCTCAATGCTGTAGTATGGTGGCACTGACGGGTTTTAATTGTCAAACTATTTCAAATGGCAAATATATTTTTGGATGTATTAAACACAATTGTGAATAGAAACATGGCAAAACAAGAGTAATTTATTATTATATTCGAATAAAAACAGCACAAACTAAATAATAACATATGAATACGATCAAATGAACTGTTTATCCGAATGTTTCACCAAACCGCATGGTTTCAATTTACAATTCACGTGCATGCTTTTCATGTGTATTATGTGTGTGTGTTGAAGGCACATGGCGTATAAAGAAAATTTTCATTTTTAACAATGGTGTACTTCGAATTTTGGATGATGTGATAACATGGCTTATTTTATTCAGAAATGATGTCTCGTCTGCACTGGCCGGACAAATGGACTAGTTTACGGACCAGTTTATTTCACATAAAAAATATAACAACTTTGAGTAAAACTGTACCAAACTTTTCGAATATAAAGCGCACAATTTCTGCCATATAAGTATTCTTTCTTATATTATGTTCACATCAATAGTGTTGAATTACTTTCATGTACTATATGGTTGACATTGCTCGTGCCTAAAATGCGTACATCGTACCGATAGTCCTTAATGGTTTATTCTCTTGTTGCTCTGGCTTCTGCCACGTCATTGAGTACCTTCATTGTGGCTTTCTAGGCTATTGTTTTTAGCTCGACTATTCGAAGAATAAGAGAGCTTATGTAATCACACCGGGATCGGCGTCGGCGTCGGCGTCCCACATCAAGGTTTGCGTGTAAGCTGTGTTTACAACTCTATATCTCTTACATTTCTTATCCTAGCACAACCAAATTTGGCCATGGGCTTCCTTATAGCATTATCTTAAGGGCTGCATAAGCAATTTTGGTTCCTATAACCCATGGGCTCCCATGGAACCCAAATTATGATAGCCAATAAAATGTGTCCCATTTTACATCAAATTTTGCGTGTAAGCTGTGTTTACAAGTCTATATCTCCTACAATTCTTATCCTAGCACAACCAAATTTGGCCATTAGCTTCCTTATAGCATTATCTTAAGGGCTGCTTAAGTAATTTTGGTTCCTGTAACCCCTGGGCTCCCATGGAACCCAAATTTGTGATAGCCCTTAAAATGTGTTTGTTTCACATCAAGTTGTCCGTGTAAGCTGTGTTTACAGGTTTATATCTCTTACATTTCTTGTCCTAGCTGAACTAAATTTTGGAATTGGTTTCCTTATAGTTGTTAAGGGTTGGATAAGTAGTTTTGTCTTCTGCAAATTCTGGGCTCCCATGGAACCCAAATTGTGATGGCCCATAAAATGTGCAATAAAGGCAAATCTAGGTTTGCATGTAAGCATGTATATATCTATAATTTTGGTTTGGGATTTCTTATAGCATTATGCATCTTATTCATACTTCACCCATATTGGGGCATGGGCTCCCTCTCCCCCCACTCCCCCCGCCCCCACTCCCACCCCTCCCCCTCCACTCCTTTTTTTATACATATTTCTGTGTCCCTCCCCCCCCCCCCCACCCCAATCAAAATATTTTTATTTTTTATTTTGTTTTACCATATTTCTGTGTTGATTTGATCAATTCTTACATAGCTTCTTACACATATATGTACTCCTCACCCCCCGCCTCTACCCCATCCCCACTCAAAACTCAATTTCTTACATACTTTTGTGTTGTTTTGGTGAATTTTTACATAGCTTCTTACACATACATGTTGCCCTCACCACCCCACTCCCCCCCACCTTCCACCCCGCCTCTCCCCCACCCCCACCCCGCACCCCACTCAAAACTCGATTTTTTTTACATATTTCTGTGTAGTTTTGGTCAATTCTTACACATAGTTATGTTGTGCCCCAAACCCCACCCCACATTGTTGTAGCCTTGTTTTCTGATGGTATATACTAGCTATAAATTTATTATTCTCTGAAAAATCGAATAGTCGAGCTGCGCTGTTCTCCGACAGCTCTTGTTTTGTATTATATTTACACGAGCATATTTGTGTTTTACTTATATTGCCTATTGATGCTGCCTTGTTGGTTAGAGATTAGATCATGGCGGGGATTTCTTTATTTACACTGTCCTGTTTTAATGGGACGACAGTAGGGTAAGTGTGAGGTTTGGTCACCCTAGAACCGGTTTAAACCCCCAGTGGCCTTTGTTGCCACTGACCGTTCCAAGGCGGTAGCCCTATTGTCAACCCTTTTGTGTTTGTGATGTCGTTTGCATTTTTTATTACTTTTGCCTCCTCGTTTGTCTGTTTGCGTGTTTGTTTTTGTGTTTTGTGGTTGACTGTCGTCCTTGAATGCTGCTTTCCCTGTCCGATATTTTTATATTTCTTCTCATGAGCATTTGTTCTATGACTAAATCAGTCGAGAGTCCTGCCCAAAATCGATCGCTTTGTCTTAGTACATGATACACCTCCATAAAGTACATTTACACATCAGGACTACTTGTTTCTAATGTTAGCATGTTTGCAAGGTATACGTGGGCCGACTTTGCATATAAGTTGTGCCCAGATGCTGTGAAAAAGGGTAACATATCTAATAGTGCCTGTAAATGGAGCTTCCAGTCGCCAAATCTTTCTGCCTTAATAAATTAACCATCTCCATGTATTGAAGCCATAATCTTTATGTGCGACTTTGTTTTCAGTTACTACGGTGCGTATCTACTCTCTTTTTTATGCGCTCTACTACAACAGATGAACATGCAGATTCAACATGAATGGAAATTGTGAAGGATATTTGACGCTGTATTTCTGAATGTTACCACATTCGGTTTTTCATATACTTCTGCAAATATAATTTGATCACCAAAATAATCACTTAATCTTGTTTTCATGTGGAAAACTAAATGGTTCATGTTGATCGCCAATATAATGCTTTTTGTGTCTCTCTGTATTTATTTTCTTCTCTGGTGGCGCGTTTATTTCATCAAGTGTCCCTTTTCCATATCTGAATTTTAAACTACAAAGCTGATGATAAATAGCATCAGATGCATGGAGGTCACGGGAATATTCTATCCCTGATATAACTTTCTTCGCCCAGTCGTCATTTCTCGCTTTGCACTTAGAATAAATTGCATCTTGAAAATCTTTTGTTCGAACTGGGTAAACCTCTTTGTATATCTTTTGCCGTTTTGTATCCTATAGATTTACCTCAAAATAAACAATTTTCATGATATCTGAATACGTTTTCACCGGAACGGAACGTGTGATGATCACTTTGAATTTCATTGGACTTCCTTTTTCCTGTTATTTTTTTCTATCCTCTTTTCACTCTATCCACTTTTCACTCTATCCACTTAAGGTTACATACTCGCTGGATGAAATGGGCTGATCACAAAATCGACAGATGTCCGCTATTAGTACATCTTAGACCATTTCTGTCAACTGTATTTGAAAAAAATAAATACTATAATATTTTGTTTAGTCGGAATGGCAATCAGTACTCTACATTGTATCTGGATATTGTTGTAAAATATTTACTTTATAACAAAATGTGTATCTAATATGGTACTTGGTGCAAAGATCTGTATTTAGTATATTCAGTATTAACCAAATAGTATTTCTCCAAATCCAGCGCAAATAAAAATCTAATGAGTGTTCACAGCGGCGGATACAGGATTTAATACGGGGGCGAAACTTAAATTGACAACAAAATCCACCACCAAAACACGCTTTTCGCATATATGTTCATAAATTATCTTCTCAGTTGTTGCTGTTATGATGTCTAAGGGGTGGGTGTGGGGGAGGGGCAGCGCAACTTAAAAACCTGTTAACAACAAAAAAGAAACAATAGGAAAATGCACACTTTTTCATTAATTTGCAGGGTGGCCTGGTGCGTAGGGTGTATAATGATGTAATAGTGTATAATGGTGTAATATATTAAAGTTGCACTGGTCAATACGTGTTGCTTCACATTTATAACAACACTCTTAATTAAATAGCACACAGATCTGTTACTACCTTTAAAATTATGTTTATTTCAAAATCAAACATATACATACTTGTCATCTATGTAACTGTATAACAAGCTCCATCAGGTGTGTATCAGTTCACTGAATTGGTGTTTACCTCAGTACCAAAACATGTGTTGTCAAAAACGTTTAAGGAAGGTACTCTATCAAATCAAACACATTTTAATTAATGGAGATTATCTGAAATATTTTACCTGCAAATCTGCTGTTAAAGTATGACCTATCTAAAACATTTAATGAGATCAAACAAGTAGATCTACTATAAAAAGTTGGATATTTTACTTAATTTAACATTAATACGTAAATATCATTATATAATTATGTTCATAAAAATCGTTGATTTTTTCCTATTTTTTTAAACTTTCAGCCTCAAAATAAGTACACTTTCAACTTGAGTTGTGAATTGGATTTTAGATATCTGATAGAGACCAACATAAATAGTAAAATACAAAAACAAAAATATGATATTTACACACAGATTTAATTTAAGTATTTTATCTCCAGAAATCTGTGATTTTATCACTTTTTTCACCATTTTATTCCAAAATTGAGAGTCTGTCAATTTATTGGTCAAATTGATCATACATTCTGATTGTCTTCTATATTACAAACATTATTTACTATAATTTATAACTGTGTTTTTTATTGTTAATTATAATTTTTTTAAATTATTCCCAAAAAATATTTTCATTATTTTACATCTTTTTGCCCCAAAATAACATATTTGGGGTATGAGTTTTGAGATGAGTACATTGGATATATTTTTTCCATAATTTTTGAAACCAGAATCAGTTAAAACCATTTCTGTGCCAATTTATTTTACCTAAAAGTGTATTTTTACTGCTCTATTTCATCTAATCAATGTCCATGAGAAGATCAACTAAATAGAAACCAATGAAAACGCGCGTTTCATATGCACTTCAGATGATGTTCGCGTGAGCTGAACAAACGAAAATCCACATAAAACACATATATCCGAAAAAAACGATAAAGTCGCCGTTTTTTATTGGTGTGGATTGCACGATAAATTCAAAAAAATGCACTAAAAGGCATGTTTTACATCAAGAATACGAAGAAAATCAAAGGCGTGGATATTTAGTTTGGATTACGAGTTCAACCACACGAAGCGGTACTTCTGTTTTGTTTACCGAATTTATGCAGTAATTATTCAATAATGGTTGACGTGTTATGTTTGTTTGTCAACGGAATTATTTTGTATTTTATAAGCTAAAAGTTACGGACACTGTCCCTTTCAACACCGAGCGTAGACTGCTCCACAGCGTTTGACGAAAACCGGACGTGCGCAGTGAAGCAGTGTATACTGAGCTAATTCGTAGGCTGAAATCTGATTGGCTAATCGTAAGGACAATCTGACGTGACCTCAATGCAGTGTTGTCAGATCCTTGTAGCTATAGTATCATAGCGTGATAAAGGGTCTGATTTTAATGAGATTGGCGGCATCACCAACTCAACAACGGGCGAAAGTACATACTCTGGAAAATCGACGCGGAATATTCTGATTGCCGGAAACTTCCTCAATCCGGAAATCGAATTGACCTCGTTTACCATTCTTCTGTCACCTAATTCACGGGTACTAAACGCTAGCTCTTTTTGGAGATATATTGAAATGAGAGTCAATGACTTTACTGAGGTACGTTCTTACTCTCTGTTTTGTTATGTCTTCTTCTCTTGTCTATTGTCTTTATGGGGTCAGGTTTGGCACACTGCATGTTTGAAGAGTTCCAAATGTTTTTCGCCGGCACTGTGTTAGTATTAATTTTGAAACCAAATGGGTAATGATTTAAGTAGCTGGCGAATAGCAATTGGCTCTTATTACAACAAAACGCATGGTTCTCTACAAAAAGTGTTTTTTTACTGTAAGCCTTTTCGTTCTATTTTACAATATATGATGCTATTATTTGCTTATTTGTCAAGTTTTAAAGCAAATGTTATTGCATTTGCCATGGATAGTATCCTTAATATAGAATTTGCGTTTATAATGACTATGCTCGTTATTATGTCGAATGATGTTGAGAAAAACCCAGGGCCACTTCTAGTTAAAGATACGCCTAGTCTTTCAATATTTCATATAAATATTAGAAGTATTCGCAACAAAATGGAATACGTTAAAGACAATTTCTCTGATTTTGACATACTATGTTTCACGGAAACGCACTTTTCAACAAATAACATCAGACAACCAAATTTATTTTTTAATGACGTACAACTTACATTTGTAGAACATCACAAACATCTAGGCCTGACTATAAGTAATAATGGTAAATGGCATGAACATATTAAAAACATTCTAACCTCAGCATCCAAAGTTTTAGGCCTAATGAGAATTTTAAAATACAAAGTAGGTCGAAAAACTATGAATCAAGTATATATATCATATATGCGACCAATTTTAGAGTACTTTCGCTAGCAGACAGACGAACATTTCAGAAACGCATAACTGTATTTAAAGCTAAAAATAAAATGTTGCCTGAGAGTGTAAATAACTTGTTTCCCTCCGTTTGTTAGAGATATTAATAATTACAACTTATGGAACTCCGATGACTACGTAACACCGATAAGGAGAACTGAGTTATTTTCCAAATCATTTATCCCTTCGTCATTAAGTCTTTGGAATAATCTACCTACACATGTTCGTGAATTAGTATTTTTAAATGCATTTAAATGTTGTCTCCTCAACACAATGTTTAAGAGTCCATTGTCCCGTCGTTTTATTTATGCGGCTCACGATCACTTTCTGTAACTCATGCTCGCATTCGAAACTTATGCAGCAACCTTAATGGTGATTTGTATTTGAACCATTTACGATTATCACCAACATGCGACTGTGGACAAGACAAAGAAGATGCTGAACATTTTCTTTTTAAATGTTGTTGATTTACTGAACAGAGGCGTGACCTGTTTATATCAACCAGACTCTTCCATCCGTTGAACGTTGACAAATTGTGTATTGGCAATACAGATTTAAGTGATATAGAAAATGAAATTGTTTTTCTAGCTGTGCAAACATATATAAAAGACTAGTGTATTAAAACAACTCAGCAGTGTGTTCGGACTGACCCTATGTACTCTTATTAAACATATTCTGTCGTCTTCTCCTCCTTCTTTTCTTTTTTTCCTTTTCTTTTCTTTCATCCAACTATTGTGACAACTGTTTACGTCTACATTTGTAAACGTTAATTCATTTAGTTTCTGTATTCATTGTTACTTAATATGTTTACTATAGCCATAACATTAAAATTGCTCTTTGTAATTTAAATTGTATTGGGAAGGGCCGTAACTAATGTTGTAAGAACTTGTGGCCCGACCCATTTGCATACTTTGTTAAAAATGCAATAAAATATGTTTAAACCAATAAACCAAGAACAGTCTTCCACTGGAATTCATTAGCCCCTGACATCCCTATATTACCCAATATAGAACAGTTCAATTCTGCAGTCAGCAGAATTGAACATATCTCACCATAAATTCAATGTTTGTTTTTATTTTTAAACCTAACATCCAAAAACTTCAATGTTTTTCTTAAATTTCTTTATATATATTTTTAAAAATACTAACAGTCTTTGTCGGTATGACGACGCATGCCTAGGTCCCCAGCAGGGGTTTGGCATTAAAGGAAGATAGATAGATAGATAAAACGCATAACAGAGGGTGAGTTCAACTCGTTATTTTTCGTCAATTCGTTTAATTTAGGGTAACTAAAGGGGCGTGCCTATTAACAGATCAGTATAGTATTCCGTACTGGTCCTGTGGAATCACCAGACCCATTCTTGTTTTACTTGAAGTAGAATACCGCTTAATGCGGTGCTAGGGGGCGTGAGAGGTGTTTGCACCTTATATTGTCTCTCATGATTGACCCAATAATACCGAGTCTGTTATATTCTCTCTTGTTTGTGCCTGTTGCTTTCAAGGGATTCCCCATTCACCCATTCGATGTTTATGTATATTGATAACGGCTGTACATATAATTACATTAACGTGTCCTTCCATCACAAAACAATAATGTATAAGAAACTTAAAGCATCATAAGTTATGTATTGATATCAATGATTTATAAAATAAAAATCAAGCCGAGTCGTCTAGTTTCCCGGATCAAACTATCTTATTAATAAAAATTAAATCGGCCTAGTTTGTGCATATGTATATCGAATAGGAAACATTATGACGGTTTTATTTGCATTCGGATTGACAACCATAAATTGCTTCCATATCGCCTCCAGTCCCTTTAAGGTTTAAAGCTTTAAAGTTGTCGCCGTGTTGAGCCGATAAGCTAGACGAAATATTTTGCCTACACATACTTTTGATTGTATGGTATAATATAAACAGAACATCGCTATAATATGTATGGCTAAAAGTGAATAAAAAATAAATATAATTTTATCGATATTAATGACAGCACCCTGACTGCTATGGTTGGTATTGGACCATATATTGCAGAAGCCTTGTAATCGTTTTGTTTCGTTTTAACATAACGTTGTTTCAGAACGGTAAATTACTCGTTCAAGGTTTCACACACCATTTATTTATAAGAAAAAATAAACGAAAGTGTATTACTATACACGTTTGAACATATGTGTGGATGTGTGCGTGTGTGTGCGTGTGTTTCAGTCATATCATGACAGTGTTTCAGTCATATCATGACAGTGTTTCAGTCATATCATGACAGTGTCTACTTGAAGCAGTGAAGTCTATGTTCCAGTGAGGTCTATGTTCCAGTGAGGTCTATGTTCCAGTGAGGTCTATGTTCCAGTGAGGTCTATGTTCCAGTGAGCTCTATGTTCCAGTGAGCTCAATGCTCCAACGCACTCCCTCAGTACCTTATTCTGACAAGATACTGAGAAAGTATGCCATACGCATATTGTCACGGGTCATGGTGAATACGCATATTGTCACGGGAGTGCTGGTCGTTTCCATTTTTTTCATTTTTTTCTGAGTTGTGACCTTGTCATTTGTATGCTAATTGAATTTACCTGAAAGGGATGCCAAAGTTATTTTTTAATCGTCTGGTCGTGTCCTTAATGGTTTATTCTTTTGATATCGAGTGGAATTCTATTTAATACCAAAGGTTCAGAATATGAAAAGCTCTCATTGAATAGTTCGTTATTTTGCTTACAGATATTATGAAATTGCTAATTGTAACTGATCTTGAAGTATTTTGCTCATTAATTACTCTCATATGAAATCTGTCGCTTAGATATTACGGGGACATTTGGTTTGCTCTTTGACAGTGCTAACTGGTGCTTTTAGCCTTTTAAACGAAAATAATTTCTTCAAATGATAACATACTTAGCGAAATAAGCGCATTTTTAAGATTAATATATTATTCATCGTGTATAATGTTGCATGCTCTTCCTATTAAAACAGGGCTAGAGGCAAGAATTTACCACTACCGTCCGAGAACAGTTTCAATAAAACCGAGACTGCAATATTTTTTATATTTATCGTGTTCGGCGGTTTCCAAATTTATCCTTTCATATTCTTTTCATGGTGTCATATTTATAGCACTAAAAGAGAGAACACATTTCAAATAAATATGAATAATGATTAAATGCAAGACCCAGAAACGTTTCAAACCTTATACGCCTACTTTCATTTCATATGTAAAATTATTACGCAGTTCATTAACAACGTTATAAAACATAACGATTGCTAACACTTGCATATCTGTGTTTCATTTAAATCAACAATCGAGAAAAAATCAAGTGCTTTGTTTATGACTACAGCGAAACTCAAAGTTTGCTGGATTAGGAAGCTCTGTAGTTAAGAAGTTCCTATGTAAATACACGTCTAAAAAGATAAGCGCGTAAGTTCAGTTTATTGCACAATTTATGGATCTGTTATTTTACTTAAAACGTTATCCTTCGCTTAGAAGATAATAGATTTATAGTTCCGTACCTTCGTGAGATAAACATTTAAACTAATATATTATTATTTTTTTTTATTTATTATTAGTATTGCAAGAAAGTATGCAGGTGCCTGTCTGCCACTTCTACCCCCTACCTGTCAACCTGCCTACGCGTTTTACTGTCGACCTACCCTGCAGGCTGTTTGCTATAACGACTAGCGAAACAACATATGTTAAGTTGTAGGACTGATACCGATAATAAGTTCAATAAACGACAATTTGCACGAAAACAAGTTACAGTATTGACAACATGTATACTATGATAATGGGAAATGAAGATCAACGTAAAAATAAACGTTTGTGTATTGATCAACATGCGATCTTTTTCATAACATTTACAATAGTATTATGAAAAATAGTGCAAAGCGTTCCCGCATTGTGTGCAAGCATTCTCTGGGTCAATATAGACGTGAGAATCATGACTCTTATGGTAGTATGTACTTACCATAGAGCCATGATATTTCCTTTTATTTTATATGATATTTTACATTGCTTGCATGTCATTAGACAGATGACATTCCTTGTTTTGCATTTGGCATGATATACATGAGTTTGCATGTCAGGCATCTAGGCATACCACACGGACTTGACTGTCCAACTGACGTGTCGGTGGGATTTGGTTTTAATGTTGCTCGTACAAGTACATCCTGCAGAATTTTGGGTCTTCTGTAAGTAATGATTGTTTTCTCTGAAAATATTTCTTGAGTCGATCGGGTGATCTATGACTGGCCAGTGATTCGTTAAAATCCCTTTAACTTCAGGTGAAATCCCTTTAACGTCAGGTGCGTTTGGGTGGAAGGTAAGTATAAACGGTGTCTTTGTATCAGAAGCATCATATATATTAAAGCACACCTTATACTAGGACTTTCCGAAGTGAGTTAGTCTCGATCATCCAGACATCTCGCGAGACTTCTCTCAAAGAAGTCCAAACGATGGTCTGGAGTAAAGCTTCTTTACAATTTTTGACATCAAAACGAGGTGTGGACAAAAAAAAATCACCGGCCTCTGATTGGTCAACTTTAGTTTGTTATGGAAATCCGTGGGAATCACCCCCTACGTCACGACGGCGTCAAAAAATACGTGACGTTACGCGCAATGTTCTGCGATAAAATTACTCCAAACACACGATTAATGCTAGAAATTAAATTTAAAAAATCATTTTGTAAGATTATATTATGTTTTTAGAGAAACTACAATAAAACGAAGTTTATTGTATATTTAATAAGGACGTACACACATCCCATTGGAACTACACTATGATAATGGGAAATGTTTGACGTTTTAAATTGTATTTGCTCTGACTGTGATAATATGTACTGTCTGTGTGACGGGCTTGTTTTCTATTCTGCATCTGTAAGTATTTGTAATACATTCTCTGTTTTAAAGTCAAACGTCCAATATTATTTACCTAATGAATCTCGTGATCTTTGTACTATGGAACGTTTATTGACCATATCGACTGTTGATAAATCCTGTTATAAAACTTCCGACTCAACGCAGTCAAGCGAAGATATTTTAATTAGTAATTCAGATAATTATTCTGAAAGCATATGTGCCAGTAGAAATTGTACACAATGCGAGAATTTAGAATTATCTTCTTGTGAAGATACGATTCATTTATGTGAGTCGAGGAAATTGCCGGTTGTTTCAACATCTGTAGATAATAATTCTGACACTATAGATGATACATTGCTATTGTCAAATAATGAACAGTGTGTAAGTGTATTAGATAATGAATATTTGAAAGATAATGTTGTACAAAATCAATTTAATTTTAAAAACAAAGGTTTACATGTTGTAGGATTAAATATACAGCATATTTTACCAAAGCTAGATGAACTGAAATGTATGATGTATCAGTCTAAATCAATTGATATATTAGGTTTGTATGAAACGTTTTTAAATGACACTATCAACATCAAAGACTTACATATTGATGGATATAACACTGAGAGAATGGATCGTACAAATGGTAAGAAGGGTGGTGGTTTACTGATTTACATTGCCAATAATATTTGTTATTCACGTAGAGCTGACATTGAAACTACTCATATTGATTCATTGTGGATTCAAATCATTGTTGCTAATAACAAACCATTTTTGCTAAATTTTGTCTACAGGCCACCTGATTCGCCACAATCTTGGATAGATAATTACGAAACACAATTAGCCCGGGTAGATTATTTAAAATTAGAAACAAATGTAATTGGTGATTTCAATATTGAATATTTTCCAGGCGAAGGTTTCAAAAATACGAAATGGAATGCTGTTGTTCTTGATTATGGGTTTTCGCAAGTTATTAAATCACCAACAAGAGTAACAAACAATTCATCAACTATAATAGACCATATTTATAGTACAAATCCAGAAAATTTAAGCGAAATTAATGTACCATCGTATTGTATTAGTGATCACTTTCCTGTTACATTCACAAGAAATATTAAGAATGGACTAATTAAAGAAAATACCCATAAACGTATGACCTATAGATGTTATAATAATTTTGATGAAACTAGTTTTTGTCTTGATTTACGAAATAGCTGTCTTGAAGTTTCCGAAATGTTTGCTGATCCAAATGATTCATTAAATTTCTTGTATAAACAAATAAATGCTGTTTTAGCTGAACATGCTCCAATTAAAACAAAACGAATAAAAACTAAAACTCTTCCAGGATGGTACACTGATGAAATTCACAGAGCAAGGGCGCTCAGAGATTTAAATCATAAATTAAAAAAGTGGGATCAATATAAAATGTGGAGAAATAAAACAACATCATTAATTAAAAAAGAAAAGAAAATATTTTTCAACAAAGCTGTTCTTAAAAATAAAAACTCAACATATAATTGGAAAAATCTCAAAACAATTTCGAACAATGTTGACAGTGAATTAACTATACCTAAACAAATTGTAATCGATGGCAAAGTGATTGAAGGACTCCCAAATATTATAAATGCGTTTAATGAGCATTTCGTTTATGTTTCTAAAAATTTAAACAAAGTTAAGTACATACCAGAAAACTTTGATAAGTTAAGGAAGTTTTTAGATGAAAAGTTAAAGTCTTCAGTATTTAATTTTGATCTTATCACACCTTTTGAAGTAAAAATAATAATTGATAAATTAGACGTAAATAAATCTACGGGATTAGATGGAATAGGTCCTAGAATAATAAAATTATGCAGAGATATGTTAACTTTACCAATAGCTTCTTTGATAAATAAATGTTTGAGTCTCGGAGTTTTTCCGGATAAACTTAAGGAAGCATTTGTTCTCCCTATTCCTAAGAATGGTAACATAGATGATGTAAATAATTACAGACCTATCTCAATACTTCCGACAATATCAAAAATATTTGAAAGATTTATTGCTAATCAAATGCTTACCTATTTCAAGAAGACATCCATTCTATATGCCCGCCAATCAGGTTTTCGTAAAAACCACTCTTGTCAAACGGCACTTATACACATTGTTGATACATGGCTCAAAGAAATAGACTCAGGAAATATTGTAGGATCACTACTTTTAGATCTTAGTAAAGCCTTTGATTTGATCGATCATGAAATCATCTTGTTTAAATTAAGACTGTATCATTTTTCAGAAGCATCCATTAAATTATTTCAGTCTTATCTTTTAAACAGAAGCCAAGTAGTTAAGGTCGGTGACACAATCTCAAATGTTCTTCCTGTGATTTCCGGGGTACCGCAGGGTTCTATCTTAGGACCGCTACTGTTTCTGTTTTATGTAAATGACATACCTTTGTATATTGAGCACACCAATGTAGATATGTACGCAGACGATACAACATTTTGTGCATTTGGGAAAACAATATCGTGTATTCAGACTAAATTGCAAACAGATTTAAACAATGTAAATGATTGGTGCACGATAAATAATATGATTATTAATCCCATTAAGTCAACTTGTATGATAATTGGACCAAATAAAACTTTAGCAAAGTGTGCAGCATTGCTGCTTCAAATTAATAATACAGATATTCAAAATGTAAAAGTACAAAAGTTACTAGGCATCTATATTGACGAATCCTTATCTTGGAAAAATCATATATCTAAAACATGTACTAAACTTGTGTCAAAAATAAATCTGTTGAAAAGGATCTCCTACTACCTAACATATGACATGAAAAAATTGTTCTATAACTCATATATTATGTCTACATTTGATTATGGCTGTATAACATGGAGCCAAGCAAATAAATCCTCTATAAACAGAATACTTAAAATTCAAAAAAGGGCTGCTAGAATCATTCTCATGAAGCCTATAAACACACCGTCTAAAATAATGTTTGAAGAACTGAAGTGGCTTACCTTTGAACGGAGATGTGAATATCACACATGTGTTATGATTTATAAATCAATAAACAATTTAACACCTGATTACATAACCGATTTAATATCGTTCTCTACAAATTCAAATTATAATTTAAGATCTGTTGCTAGAAAGGATATTGCCCATTTAACACTTAGAACAAACATTCTTAAACGTACTTTTGGTTTTTCAGGAATGGTAGTTTGGAACATGATCCCCGTTGATATACGAGCCTCGCTGTCTTTAGTTACATTTAAGACTAAATTAAAATCGTTTCTTTTAATGAAAGAGTGAAACCCCAGTTTGAATTATAACTTTATGTTACAAAAGTATGAAAATGTGTCTGTCTTGTTGAAGTTATAAAGTGATGCATGTATTGTTTTATCTTGCATTATATGCTTACATTGTTATATTGTGTTGATTTATAGATGGCCATATTGTAAAAAAGACTTGTGTAAATGCTATGTCTTAATATGTTACCTTCTTGAAATAAAGTTATTATTATTATTATTAGTATTGTTATTAATGTTGCGCGTAATTCAACGTGCACTTGTTACAACATGTTACAATCAAAATGACGTCACGTCGCAACCAGTTTTGACGGTTGGCGCCGTCTATCGGTCAACATTTTTAAAGAACAGTGAGTCTAGACGCTCGCTAGCGCTCGCAGTTAGCTTGAGTGTGTCTGGATGATAGAGACTAGAAGTGAGTGTGACCCACACGTGGCTGGCGGGTGTGGCCCTATGGGGGATCGCCCAGTAGTGTAGGCAGCACCACCTAGACGTCGTTCCAGACCCCCCACCTCACCGCCGCAGCGACAACCACAGAGCAACAGCGACATCTACCTACATATCTACAAGAGAAATGACGACACAGCAGCACCACATCAACCAACACACCCATCTGAACAGACCAGACTCTATTGTGCCCATAGCGCCAGGGTTCTCCTGGCGCTTTAGTTGGAGGACGGTCTTTAAACCTTAGAAAACCAACAACAACAACCACCCACACGTGGCACAGGCCTTGTAGTTGGATACCTATCATTAAACAATGCTTCTTCACTATTTAATCTTGACGTCTGAAAATTGTGTTGCTCTTTTGTTACGAATGTCTGTAGTTGCAACAGGCAGTTGTCAAACAAATAGTTTGATGTTCTTCCTATTTTTATAAACTGGTCAATTGTACCTAAGAGGAAAATGCGTAAATCTTTACACTCCTGTTCGCCATGCAACCGATCGTAAGTGAGAGCGCTTTGCATGAAAATACATGGTACGAATACGCGACCTCCAAGATGTTTGGGGTAGCTTTTAATACTGTATAGTAGCGTACATAAAATGTCAACTATACATAGAAACACATCTGTGTCGTTTGAACAGGAAGTAGCATGAATCAGTACACATGTCTTTATCAGGTAAGATGAAGCTGTTGAAACTAATTCTCCAAAACAGTATTTTAAAACCCTGTTGCACAGTTTATGGTTGTTTGACAACAACTTAACTAATTCTACCTCAGTGTTTGTAAACGTAAACTGGTAGCAGGAGCAGGAACCTTCTGGCATTCGACATTTCTTCATTGGAATAAGCATATATCGATCAATCTCAAGGAGTTTTTTATAATACCCGTCATCACACACGTCTGTTGGTTTTATAATACTGGCCACACCTTGTATTTCTATGGCCGTTGCAATATCTATAGATATCTTTAACTCAGACGAGCTTGCCCCATGTGTTTTCCATAGCATAGTAATACTATACACAGGGCCATGCAACAGAGGCTTCTTTTCTGTGATTGAAAGTGTGCCGGTCGTTTTGTCAACAGCGATGCCGTGACATTTCCTAAATGATGCATCGAAAAATGTCTTCTCATATCTTCTAAATTCCCAATAACTCGGTATCTTATTTATATACTCAGCAATTTGAGAGTCACTGCTATTCTTAAATTTGACAGATGCATGATGACGTTCGAGATCTAAGCCTAGTCCTAATAGTCCGCTCTGATGCGTAACACGTTCTACTTGTACGGCTCCAGGTTCAGACCAATTTTTAAGCACGCCAATGAAATCAAACTCATCCGGCTCTATAATACTAGTCCCCTCAGCCATACTTCCGACAGCATATCTGTGGGATATTTCAAACGCAGAACTCGTTTCAGTAAGGTTAATTAGAAATTGATCAACAACCTCACCAACTGCTTCCTTTATGTCTTGAACCTCTTTTTTAGATCGCTTAAAATTTAGTTCTTTTTCATTCAGCTCATGAAAAAACGTATTGATTATTTTACGCTCATCTTCTTTCACGCCATTCAAGACTGAGCGTAGATAAGGTCCACCTATATATGTTGTTTTATAGTTGTTATATCTTTCCAACTCTTCCATAACACGCGTAACATCAATGCAAGTGTTAATGCTTTCTTCATGCTCGGATGCCATTTTATATTAAATAGTTGAAATATTCTTCAAATTACATTGTGTAAGAGTCCCGTCTTTTACTACATCTTTATACGGAAGTAGTTTGCATGACTATACCGCAACTAAGTTTCAGTCAATATGTTGTTCCTCTACATTTAATTTACTTGGTAATCGTACACTATCGTTTTTGGATATACAATTCCCGGATCTGAAAGTAAACAATCAAGATACATAATTAATATGAATGTAATTAACATATAAGTAATAAAGAAATATAAAAAGATCGGACAGTGAAAGTAGCATTCAAGGAGGACAGTCAACCACAAAACACAGAAACAAACACGCAAACAGACAAACAAGAAGGCAAAAGAAAGAATAAATGCAAACGAGATCACAAACACAAAAGGGTTGACAATAGGGCTACCGCCTTGGAACGGTCAGTGGCAAAGTAGGCCACTGGGGGTTATGATACTATTATGCACATTCTCTTATAGAATATTCAATACTGATATTTAACACAACTGCAAGACAAATACTTAAATAAACGATATATCATTATAAGCAGAATGACACTGTAAAGGATTTATCTGTGTTGGATTACATTTTTCTTGGCAATTGTCTATGTTTCAAGTTACGGGAAATCTCTTGATAAAAGTAAAAGATGTTTTATTTTCTTTATTGAGTTCGTTTCGAAGTTTATGTCCAATGCCTCAGCATGTGTATTTTAAATTGTTTGAAACAAAAATAAGCCTACTATTATGTGGTGCAGGGATGGGGACTGGGTTATATAGAATCATTTGAACGAGTTCATATATGTGCTTGCAAACGATTTTTGTCAGATTCATTTAAAGCATTTAATTAAGTTGGTGATTGTGGAATTACAATATTTAACATGTCAGATGATAATACTCTAACCCTAACCCTAACGTTAAATAATACATTTCGAAACTTAGATAATAATGCTTATAACAACTGGGTTACAGCGCTGAAATTTAATCTATATTCAAGCGGTTTTGGATATATTTGGGAGAGGCGTGGGGGGATGGGGGGCAACATAGATATATGTGTAAGAATTGATCAAAAATAACACAGAAATATGTTTTAAAAAATGTGTTTCGAGTTTGGTGGGGAGGCGGAGTGGGGTGGTGGGGGGGGGGGGGGCGGTGAGATGGATGGGGGGGGGGGGGGGGGGGGGGGATAACCAATACAACACTGTTTTATTATAACTATTTTAAGAGCGATTTTAAATTCGAAAAGTATCTAAATGTATTAACATACATAAAGTTTAGAGCTGCTTTTGTGTCTTTAAAGGCCCAACTGCCGTATAAAAGCCACTAGACGGAGGTGGGGCAGGTTTTTCATTTAAATTTGTACATAGTTAAATCAGGGCAGTGAAGTTATAAGAGGTGAATGGTGACCACTAATGGAGATATAGCGCAGCTGACTGAAATCTCGTATGGCTTCGAGAAGTGGAAGGAATCTCGATTTAGCGGTAACATTTTCTGAACATCCGACATTTTGTTTCTATCGGTGAAGTGCTCCGCTCCGTGAAATTGTACAATATTCGACTGTTTTGGATTAACAAATCATCATACTTCGCAAAAAAATGTTTGTTGTTATATTACTTATCGTTGATATTGACATGTTGGGTATTTTTACGTTATTTTACAGTGAATTGATTGATATAAATTGAATTTCACATACTGTTGGTCGACCGTGTTGGTTGAAGTTTTGTTAAACAGAGATGTGGAGATGGCGCAAATCCGCTATATATTTTTTTGTTTAAGTTAATTCCTCAAAACTAAACAGCTCTCTGTCGAGAACTGTGATTGAAGAATGTAGTGGTACACTTTTTATTATCCAAAACCCTCAATTTTATCTAATAATTTTTCTCGAAGACTGCATAGATATCGACCAACATGGCCGAGTCTAGCCAACGTCGATGAATGCCATCCTGTTGGACTTCGCTATAAATGTTTTTGTTTAAGTTAATTCCTCGAAAATAAACAGCTCGCTGTCAAGAAATATGATTGAAGAATGTAGTGGTATACTTTTTGTTACGCAAAAACCTTAATTGTGTCTAACCATTTGTCTTAAAGACTACATAGATATCGACCAAATGACCGATTCTAGCCAACGCCGATCTTGTTGGAATCCGCTATACATTTTTTAATATTAGTTAATTCCTCGAATAAAAACAACTCGCTGTCGATAAATATGATTGAAGAATGTAGTGGTACACTTTTTGTTTATGTAAACGCTTTAATTATGTTTTAAAGACTCTTAGTCAATCGATCATTGTTGGTGCTCTTTTGCGTAATTAAATATCCTTTCCAAAGAATGTCAACGTTTAATGATTGTATCAATTAAGCGCTTTCCTTTGCATTTCACCATAAGCGTCCTGAAGATGGTAATTTTTACTATACGGTTTCATAGCTCATATGACCTACATAGATATATAACCATGCAAAAAAACACAGAATTAACTAAAGAGTCGCTAATGTTGGATTCATGGCAGGTTGTTTATTGCGATCAAAAGTTTCCCCAATCATAACAGCCAATTAGCCACGGGGTACATACCAACAGCCAATTAGCCACGGTGTACCGTACGTACCCCTGGCTAATTGGTTGTCCTGAGCAGGATATTTGGTTAGATCTGAGAGGTCATAAATCACAAACACTGGCCACCCGTGGTGTGTTGAAATCAGATATATACACTATAATTGTGTAATATTTTTTAAATTTTATTTATATTGTGCATTTATCAGTGAAACTAAACGCATTCGAAAGTTGATTATGTTCATTAGGATTTGTCCAAAAACAAAATATATATTAAAAAAACGCGTATGTCTGTTAAATGTTTCATTTTTATTTAAAAAAATAATATATAACCAATGCTAAACTGATGTATCTACACTGCCAAAAACCCAACTCAACTTACGCGTTTTAATTACATTTCTCATGTGATTTTTTTTATATACAACATTATCTTATTCGGTCTTGCGAGTTACTTTGTCATATATTACAAGATATTAAAAAGTTCCACCTACACGGATGTTAGTATTTTATAAAAAAAAAATCAAAAATCAAAAAAATCAGTAATTAGACTTAATAATAATTACTTCCTTTCAGTAAATGGTAATCTTCACCTGAAAATGGCTTACTTTCTGCCATATATGACCGCAAACACATCTAGACCTCCAAATCATCATCATCAACCGCTAACCAACATTTGATAATAATAAACTCTGATTTAATAACCTTGAAAGAATATGTGTATGTATATATGGTATAGAAGTTAAACGTCAAAATAGCAACGAAGGTGTAACAATTTCATCTTTATTACTATCAGATTAACGCTAATCTGATTACCTGTACAATAAACCCATTCCGCTATATCCACAACATTGGATTCATAGCGTTAACCGCGCACCTGTCACAGTTCTGGTCATATACCAATATTGCATTTCCCATAGGCCTCCATTATAGCCTTTTGGCCTACAACCCCTATTCCTATATCCGAATGGATGATAAAACCTAACTTTGTTTAAAGAACTATCTTAGAGACACTCAAAAATGACCAGCAAATTGGGGATAATCTGATGCTTTCAGCATCTAATAGTTCACTGAAGGTGGCCACCCCAAGAATGGCAGTAAAGAAATTTTACTTTTTGCAAGTATACTCTCAGTAAAATTGTATCCATAAAAATGCAAATTTTCAGTCAAAATTTCCTAAATCAACATGTTTTATGATGGAAACATAATATTTTGATGTTTTATGGGGATTTGTTATGATTTGGGTAATTTAATCCGATCAGAATCTACCGTACAAGTTGACTATATGCCCTAATAGACCTATACTTTTTTCAACCAGTCAGAAGCCCCACATCAATAGTGGTATCTGACCTAAATTCTAAGCGAATTTAAAGAGCGTCCAGCGATCACGATGAAATTTCTGATCATGTACAGAGACGCTTATCTTTCTCGTTTTAGTCATACGAGATTATGCGAGATTCGATTATGTACCCATTCACTCTCTTATTACTTCATTGATCAGGGACACCTTTTTCCAAATATTGAAAATTCCACCGCATAAAAAAATTCAATATTTGGCACAGAAGTAGTCTGATATTAAACAATTGTATTAGTAAAAAAGAAATTGTGAAAAAATATCTCTTTATTCCTCATTTCAAATATTTTTTAAACCCAACTGACAAATATTTGAAAATATAGGAGAGGAGCCTGTGGGGTTATGAACTGAAAAATGTACACAGATACACGTGGTAGTGTTTACAGCAGACGATACACATTATGGCATGGAGATTGGCAGTAGTTTTATGTGTAAACCTCCATAGCAATACTCAGAGATGGGATGTTTGAATCTGTGACTATTCATGTGTTCCATATAACAATTAGTCTTTATCATTTTCACCTCAGGATCAGAAACACACCAGAATCAGTAGCATCACAATGCATTTCTATACGCCACCTTTGAAAATTGAATATTGCCTCCTTAGGCTCAGAGATGTATATGTTCCTTAATCATAACTAGGCCTATATAAGATGTAATTCCTTATCTTATTATCTCCATCATGTTCAGCCATTCCTAACAGTTACGCTTCATTTTTGGCGGTGCAACTGCACCGTCAAAGGTATAAGGGGGAAATTTAATGGCATTCCAGGAATGTGACAAACCTAACAGCACTTGTAAACAACACTATGGAACACTACGCTAGAAGAAGTAGTCTCTCATGCATGCCTTTAATTTGATGCCCAAAATAAGAAACAATGTCCAGAATAAAGGCAATTTATTATTTATTTAGGTCATACATACCTATTTTATCAAAATTTCACTAAGTCAACTCTTTTTATGATCTGTTTAAAAGGTTATAACTCGAGTTATAGCAGACGGTATTTATGTGTGGTATGAAAGTGTATCATGTTACTAAAAATAGAACAGTCTATGCGCTGAAGGGCATTATATATTATATAGAGTGGAGTCTTGGTGTGGAGTCTTGGTGTGGAGTCTTGGAGTTGAGTGGAGTGAATAACTGGAGTGACCTTGAATCACAATTTGGAGTGACCGTGGAGTAAAATTTGGAGTGAATATTTTGGAGTGAATTTTTTAGACTTAACTTGAAGTCTTATTTTCTCTTACAATTAATAACTTTTTAGAAACTAATACATTTGTATGGGTTACTTCATTTGCACATACACTTATTTATTTATAAAATAATTCTTTAAAATGCATGTGTCTATTAAGCTATCCAATTTCAACAACTAATTCCAAAACTGCACATCTAATTTTAACTTGGGCACTGTTACTACATGTTCTAAAATAATCCATGTTTGTGGAACAGTTAGGCTGAGCGATCTCTAAGTTCCTATAAACTTTAATGCTTTTTGTTTTCAGTCTCTGTGGTATGACTGACATATTTGACATATTGGAACCCTATATACCCCTGACACTGGATGTCGGTGTCCTGACCTAAGATTAGTTGGTCACTCGTGACTAGTTTATGTCAGGCCAAAGGGTCATAATGCTTCAATACTGGGGTTAATGTTTGGGTATCCAAGTTCGATTATGTTGTTTTTAGATGGTCTGTCCCTCACATTAAGGTTAGCACATGTCTCATGGGACAATGCAGCTGTACTGAGTATGTTAGGAACTGTGCACCTTGTGAGGGTCATTCAAAAATATTAAATTGATAATTATCCAAAATAGTCATTCCCAATCTGACTCCAAGGTCACTCCAAAATGTGACTCCAAGGTCACTCCAATTATTCACTCAACTCCACTCCAAGACTCCACACCAAGACTCCACTCTGTATAATATACTATGCCTCGCTGAAGAGCTTGCTCAGAAAAAATATACGGAAGCTAATTCGGGCCATATGAGTTAGCTAAAATATATTTAAATATGAAATTGGTAATGAATATCAATCATCTGAAACATCACTGAATGTAAAAAACAAACCATGGAAGTTACATTTACAGCACTTCGATTTCCCATCCATTCCAACACTTACAAAAAGCACCGCCCATCAGTGCCTTCAGCACTTTGATTGAAAATGCATTCCTACCACCATAAATGTCCAAATTATACCATATATTGTGTATTGCAGTAAATAAAGCCTGTTTCTCCAGACCAACTATAATTGGCAATTAATTTTCATTCATAAACACTGATAACTTGTGAAATATTTGCTGGCTGTTAAGTCATCACATTACATTTGTGTAAAAGTTCATAGCAATTCTGTTTATGTTATACACAGTGCAGTGGATAATATATAGATGACAATACAATAAAAAATGTACATGGTAAAACATGAATTATACTGGGAAGTAAATTTTTACACACAGTTCCAATAAAATAAACAGAAATTATGTAGTTTGGAGTCGTTGGATTAAATAACTTTACTCTTCGCTGATATCTAACAACAGTTTTCTGTCGTCTGCTTGAAGAGAGATTTGTTTACATGAGTCATTCACTATAACTGATAGGCTATATAGCTGGTGTAATTGATAAAGACACACCTCCAATTTCTCCCTACCAGGGTAGGGAATGTTGCCCCTTTTAGAACATCATATCAGCTTGTTTATTTATTGAAAAAGGAAGGCATTTGAAATTGTATAGAGAGCAGCATATTTATAAATATTCTAAAGATGACATTGTGATAGAATACCATTTTCTTTTACGATATTGTTCCTTGTATGCCGACTTAACAGTATTGCATTTGCAAAGGAAATGTTTCTATTATGATGTGGTCACTTTCATTATGATGTGGTCAATTTTCATTATGATGTGGTCACTTTCCATTATGATGTGGTCGCATTACATTATGATGTGGTCATTCTCCGTTACGATGTGGTCGTTTTCCATTATGATGCGGTCATTTGTCATTATGATGTGGTCATTTTCCATTATGATGTGGTCACTTTCCATTATGATGTGGTCACTTTTTGTCATGATGTGGTCACTTTACATTATGATGTGGTCACTTTTCATTTTGATGTGGTCTATTTTCATTATGATGTGGTAAGTTTCTATTATGATGTGGTATGTGTGGTCACGTGGTTTTACTGCAAATAGCGCCATCTTTTGACAGGTTATAGGGAAAAAAACGCTTACATCATTGAAAAATTCAACATGTAAATACAGTACGGCGTAATGACTACGGGACTTTATAAACCCGATAACGGCAAATAAATGACTGGCATATTTTAACAACGATTGCGACCGTAGTCACTTTATGTTTTACCGGCGTTGAAAACGAAAGTACTCGCTCCGCGAAAATTCAAATAAATTGATTTTAATATAGTTATTAGTATTGGTGTTCAAAACAATTACTTTTATTGAAATGGTATAGTTTTACTAATAGAACAAAGCATTTTTAACAGGAAAATTACATCGAAATACAAACAGGAACATCTAATAAGAAGATAGAAAGAAGGGAAAAACAACAAAAAAGAGGAAATAAATTAAATTGCAGGTTCTGGAGGGAGAGTGATCATGGCATAAGTTTGTTGTTGTCATAAACAGTCTCGACTTTAGAGTGTGTTTTTTTTACAGAAATTATATCAACTTTGTGTACTTGTGAGCAGGATTAGGGGGTGGGTGGGTGGCCCGGGTTGGGGAGGGGGTGAAAGACGATAAAAAGGAAGTAGACCTATAAGATGACTGATCTGATAGTGACAGGAACTAAACAAGTACCTTACACGTGCAGGTTTATGTAAAAGATAATTCAACATGAAGATATGGAGCTAGTTAACAATACTTTTCTGAAATAATTATGTAACTGAGTAATACATTTTCAGAAGAAGAGATAGTGTTATTGTATATATAGGTTATATATTTAGAAGATTCTAAATATATAACCCATAATATAGCACTATCTCTTCTTCTCTGTATCCTTTATCTATTCTATTGTAACAAGGGCCTGTGCTTTTCAGAGAATAGTCATTTAAGAGACATAGTTTGTTTCATTCTGTTTAAATAACTGTATACTGAAATAACTGTATACTGCTATAAAGTCAACTGACATTAAATAAGCAAACTAAATGAAGATTGTCTTCTTTCAGTCGGCTGCAACAAAGCATTAATGATACAGTTTAGGACATTACACATATATTAACGTGGCTTGAAAAGAAATCAACTTCCTTCAAATGTATTCAATGTTTGAAAGGAAGTAATATATATATATTCAACATGTTGGCTGTATGACACAGCTTTATTACCACAATTAATGTATCTAAAACTAATACTTCATTAAAATAATAAGATAGATATTAAAATAAAACTGAGATAGGTTTTAACATCTGGTTAAACATTTCTGGCTGAATACAATGTAGATCTACATTATTATTAATTATATTTGCATTTGTGAACATTAATTGACTTGAATATTGATGACAATATGAATAGTAGCTAATGGAAAGGCTTCATATTAAATACATATGAATGGTTAAACAGCAATTAAACTATCTAAACGTTATCTGTCTACAGTCTTCCTTGTGTCTCTTTACACATAGTCCTATATTTAAAGGTGTATATTAGAAATTTCAGATCTAAATCTGCCTGCACAGGTATTTTCAATTGACGTATTTTTTTTGACTTAGCTTAAATATATAATTGGTGCATTATAATCTAAAAATAAATATGGGCTTGTGTTTGTTAAAGCCTGTTCAAATTATCTAGATGTCAACGCGACCTTAACCAATGTCGTTCGCATTTTCTAGTGTGTATAATTTGCTTTTTGGGGTTGTGTACCAGATAATGTTACGCTGGGATACGTAGAAATGCCTGACTGTTGACATGCATTACTTGAGCTTTCCGTGAATTAGTTGAGCAGAAAGGCACAGTACTTAACGTCATAATAGTAGCAACGCGAACTGTTTACAACATTCTAGTGGCAGTCACCGTAGGGGTTTTGTGAACATTATTTTTAAATAATGTTATTATCAAAATGATAAAATCGTATCGTTGCTATTATATTTTTTTTTTTTATAGTTTACACGAAAAACATGGTATTTGATCCATTAACAAGCTAATAACGCTCTATTGTGTCAGTTGATGTTATTTTTCACCTTATGAGAACAAATACTGTTGGATATACCCTGTATTATGTCGTTCTGGTCAATGGACACTTTAAACATGGAGAGTTTACTAAGATGTCTGTATTCACAATGTTTAAGTCTGTCAAAATAGTATACTACCAGGCGCGAAAACATTTCCAAAATGGTGGACATAATAAATCATGATTTCATGATCATATTTTATCGTATGGCCATGACTGTGAAAACGTGCACTGAAATAGTGCACCATACCACCCCAAATATACTCACATTATTAAATTATTTTGAAATAATTAATAATGCTATGAATAGGATAATATATGTCTGCGCACAGACCTAATAACAAATAGATTGGACACTGTGAAAATTGTGTAAATTTCAAGTGGCACAGTTCGAAAATTTCACAAAATATTTCCCAACTATAAACACACATATCATGAAAAGTTTTATAGATGCAAGTTTCATTCAAGCCAAATACCATCACAAATTTAATTTTCTTTCCAAAGATAGTATTTTGTTTTCTCTTACATTGAGAGCAAAAAAGGAGTTTGATGGAAACTTTGACTATGTCAAAACATTGATTTTTAAGAGAAAAGCGAAAAATGATGACATTTTAAACTTTAAGGGGGAATTGACCTATTCGAAAATTTAAGGCTACGCATATGAACTATATATATTTGTAAATTTGAAGATATTTGCGATTTGAATCTGAATTTTGTTTTGCCGTTATTTAAACATGTTTTTAATAATAACGGCTCAGATACGGCTATGTTTGACGTTTTTCATAAAAGTCCCGTTGTACCCAGTTTTCAACGTTTTTGACATTTTTAGAGTGTTAGGCCAGTTACATGTAATTACTTTTTGTAACAAACTGTTCGTCTTGATGAGACCTTTCAATTGATATATAAATTATTTCATTTACAATAAGACATAAATTAATATTTATATAATTTCCTTTTTCTTTCACCGATGTTTTACCGTGAAATTTTAAGAAAAAACAAAGTTAAAGCCTTTTATCTTTTAAACGGCTTCATAAAAAACTGCACAATTTTAATATGTTTTAAGGAATTTAATTTCCTATCGGAGTATAAAATAAAATTTGCTAGTCATCGGAATATTTTTTTCAGTATTCTTCTTTTATTAACCATAATACCCTTCGTAAAAGACGCCGCGTCATGAAAATAACGTCGACGTCGACTGTATTTGTATTAAAGGTACATTGTACATGTTGGTGATGTATTAACAATTATTTTGTGATTTTTACCTCTTCGTATATTATTTATAGTTACCGTCTAGATGGACTGTACATGTTACTCAATATAAATTGCTGAAGGTTTTTAGCAATTCGTCAATTTCATTGACTGAAATATAACTCATATTAAATATATGTGATTAAATATATGTACGTGAAAACAGACAGTAATGAGTTGCTCGTGATTTTTCAAAAGCTAACGGTTTCGCCTATCCAATCCATGTATTGTTTCAAAGGTGTCTACAAGAGTATAACACATGCATTACAATATAATACTAATATGAGTAATACAAATAGTATTTATACATTATATACGCATGCATAATATGAAAGCAGAATATAATTAAAGTATGCATTTAAATTATATAAGTGCATTTATGGCATACCAGCCATTAGCTTTAAGACTATTAAAAAACAGGAAAGACATATTGGTCCATTTATCGAAAAACTTGTCTCAATGCGACTGCGGATGAAAAGATGATAACTCTTAAACATCTGAGTAACAACACCACAGCAACACCAGGTCGGCATATGGAATTCCAGTTTCAGCTGGAAGAGACATTCGATCTATTTGAAACAGACTGTAATTGTTTTCTATATTCAACAAATATTGGCGACATAACGGCTCTTAAACAAAAGCCTGATCTGGTTTATTGTTGTGTGTTTAACGGCTCTTAAACAAAAGCCTGATCTGGTTTATTGTTGTGTGTTTGTACAATGTTTTATTGGATGATCACTCGTGTCTAAACTCTTACACTAATAGCTGATTATTACGGTGTCCTGTTAGGGCTAATAGCTGATTATTACGGTGTCCTGTTAGGGCTAATAGCTGATTATTACGGTGTCCTGTTAGGGCTAATAGCTGATTATTACGGTGTCCTGTTAGGGCCAACTTACCATCGCACCTTACCATCGAGCATCGACCTAGGTCGATGCTCGATGGTAAGATGCGATGGTCGATGGTAAGATGAGATGGTAAGATACGATGGTCGATGGTAAGATGCGATGGACCATCGACCATCGCATCTTACCATCGACCATCATATCTTACCATCGATGGTAAGATGCGATGGTAACATGGCCCTAACAGGACACCGCAGTGTAGCGATAATATTTTTAAGCTACGGTTGAATACGAAGAAATAATGAAAACTCCAAATTGTATTATATTAATATATGCCAGCAGATATAACGTCAAACTGATACTGAATTGATAAATCGAGGTGAAAATAATTATTGAAAATTGTCTTGTGTCCCATTAAAACGTTATTATCATGTACTCTTTGTAATGAGTATACACATGAATTCCAGTTCCAAATTCGTAATTTCACTTAGGAAATACATACGACTAGCATAAGAAACTGTGTAACAAATCATCAAATAGAATTTAAACGTGTGTACCCCAGAAAACGACTATATACAAACTATCTAGCAATGCGGTGGATGTATTTCTAACCAGTATATGAGTATACTCATAAATAAGTATTACAGATGTTACAGAATTAATGATAATATATAAATATACAACTGATCAACATATATCACATATTAAGGAGAACACAGTTTAAATTCAAAGTCTACACAGAATGCGCACAACAATATAAAGTTGCTGCCATTACAGCCACGTGGGACGATGCAACAACTATCGTCTGGATCTTTTGAGTTACAGTCACGTGCTCTATGTATGACATACCAGAAAACTCGTCTGCAACAGCGTGTATGGATACAAATAACGACTCTGTCCAGTTCACGTTTGATGAGACCTTGGCTTTTTTAGAAGATGAATAATAATATGAATGAATGGTGTTTTACGGCACATCGACACATAAACAGGTCATATTGTGCGCAAAAACTAATGAAAGATGAAGAAATGAAGTATTAATTAAAAATTAATGTAAATATATAAAGACAAAACTATTAAAAAATAAGGGAGCGGAAGGTAAAACACGTGTTTTATTTGTCGACAGTGTCACCTGATTTTTAAAGCAATATACTGAAAGGTAAAAGAAACGCATAACGGGTATTTCCGCTATATATTGTATGTTCAGTATGCTACTGCTAATCAAATGATACAGGGCGACATTAGACCTGTCCTTTCGGAAAGAAGGTTTAAACAGCACCGAACACACCAATGGTTACTCCTTTAAAGTTTCATTATCGACAAAACGCGCATTTGGCTCAAGCAGGTGAGGAAACTTAGGATTTAAACGTTGCAATCGCTTGCAAACATTAAACACAATACTGAAATGGCTTAACTGTTTCAAGCGAAACTTCAACATTTATGAATTTCGTGTAACAAAGTATAGTTTGATTAAAATGTCTGCTACATGACAGAATTGTCCTTTCTGTAATTAGCTGAAGCCCCTTTTTGTACACAACACGTTGAGATATATCTGGAATAGGGAGTATCTAATAGTGTAGTATAGGCAATTTTTTGATTATGCGTTTCTTTTTCCTTTCAGTATATTTTGCTTCTGATAAAGCAGCGTCTGCTTATTTTAATTTTGTTTCAGTTAGCCAAAAGCATAATAAGCAAAGCATTCTGTGTATTGTAAACGAAATGTGAGGTATAGTACTATGTTATACACTTTAATACAGTATTCTTTATTTGTTGTGTGACTGACACTACACTTTTTATTAAAAAAAGCTTTGATAAATAATCAAACGATCGTCTGTCTAGTAGTCTCTAATTATGAGAAAACGGACAAACAGTTCATGAAAACATATGCTGTAATGATACAGAGTAGGATAAGAAAACTGTTTACATGTTTAATAAGAACACATATATCTTATGATATTTAGCATGATTGACGGCTGCCTTGGAAATTGTATATACATTAAACACACTTTTAAATGAACTTGAACTTATTGTTTTATCCTAGAGGTATACCAAATACATGACCATAGTGATGCATGACAATAAATAAATTTAGAGTTTTCACATAAACTCTGGAAAAGAAGAGAAAAAAAGGACGGAAAAAGAAGTAGAAAATACGGAGCAGTATTTATCATTATCATTATCATTTAGGGTACCAGTGTTTGTTTCCAATGTTTGCGTCAACGTCGTTAGTCGTACACATATTATATTTACGACGCGACGTCGACAGAGACGCCTTCTTTGTAAGGGTATTATGGTTAATAAAACAAGAATACTGAAAAAAATATTCCGATGACTAGCAAATTTTATTTTATATTCGGATAGGAAATTAAATTCTCTAAAACATATTAAAATTGTGCAGTTTTTTATGAAGCCGTTTAAAAGATAAAAGGCTTTAACTTTGTTTTCTCTTAAAATTTCACGGTAAAACATCGGTGAAAGAAAAAGCAAATTATATAAATATTATTTTATGTCTTACTGAAAATAAAATAATTTATATATCAGTTGAAAGGTCTCATCGAGACGAACAGTTTGATATAAAAAGTAATTACATGTGACTAGCCTAACACTCTAAAAATGTCAAAAACGTTGAAAACTGGGTACAACGGGACTTTTATGAAAAACGTCAAACATAGCCATATTTAAGACGTTATGATTAAAAACATGTTTAAATAACGGCAAAACAAAATTCAGATTCAAATCGCAAATATCTTCAAATTTACAAATATATATAGTTCATATGCGTAGCCTTAAATTTTCGAATAGGTCAATTCCCCCTTAAACGTTTTTTTATACAATTTCTTATTTCGAAAATAAACATAAATTAATATAATACCATTTTTCTATTCACTATGAATCTTTTGGATGTATTCTCATCAAAATCGGTGAATAATTGAGAGAGAAGATAGAAGGAGAAGTTAAAGTGCCACGTGATATTGTGGTTACTTCATTGGTTAAGATAGGAAGTTTCCTATCTGTTTATTAATATGTCTGTGGTCTGCGGAAACATTACAGATCACAAAAAAGGACCAATGTCTCCCCAGGAGACAAAACAGTAGCAAGTTTATGGGTTGTGCAAGTCAAGCATTAACATGAAGTAATATATGTTTGGGTGTGTTTTCATTTTGGTATTAAATTATATCTCATATTTGACTCTTTTCCTGTTTAATGTAGCCCTCAAATAGGATTTTACATAAACTTTGTTTGATTCATATTTACATGAACAATTGTACCATCCAAATACAGATACCCTGCATTAATTATTGTATATGCCTGAATAAACTGTTTTCCTGACACTAAATATTACATTGAACACATTTACTGATCTGCCTAATTTTTTTCTTCATGTCATTATGTGTGGTATTTGTGGCATGTGGTTGTCTGGTAAAAGGTGTTCTGGTAAGACTAATGTGAACTATATTATCCTATTTTATGCTGTTACAAATTGATAGATAATCCATATACACTTGTTTCACAGGAATTGTCAATCTGTTGTATTGTTGTATAAATATTGATTAAAAATTAACTAGCATATATTCTTTATTTCTGTGTAATTAATCAGTTAAACATTCTCTGTTGCACAACAGCCAAGTGTTTGGAAGAAGAGCTTACAAAATATCATCAAAAAAATTCTAAATTCAATTGAGTGCTGATGTAAACCTATCTAAAGTAAGGGGAATCTCCCTACTTCATTTGCAGATGTAGATCTTTAATTACCTCCATTATTATTAAACTGTGAGACTATGCTTTTTTTAAATTTCACCCTAGCAGAAGTTATGACATTATAACTTAACCTTTGTGTTTATTTTATTTCATTACAAACTTTCTTTACAAACTTACTCTAGTATTTAGATTGACTTAAAACTGGTAAAATAAGTTGATTATGGTATAAAGCCTTGCCAGAGGTTTATTTCTCTTCTTAGCTGAGCTTCATATGTGAAAACCCCAGGTCCCTGTCCAACTTTCTTATCAGTATCTGACCACCATTCAGATAAGCACGTGCAGGTCTAAAGGGAGTGATGTGTCTCTGGCTGATTTTTGAGATCCAGAGTTTTTTGGTACAACAACACCAGAAGGATCAGTATTTAATATAAATGCTTTTCAAGCATGGCAATTTAATTTATAATATGGTTTTAAACATATTTAATTGGTATGACTACATATCATCACCGGGGTGCAGATCTATTTGTAAACTGAAAAAAAGATGAAAAAACAAATGTTTTAATACATTCTTTTTCATCTAAATAATCTATTGTGAAATACAAAACATACAAAATTAATATGAATGGTTAAAAAAAAAACCACTATATAACTTGCTTCCTTGAGCTTTCTGACACAATATAAATAACAAGTAAGTAAATATACTATTTAAATTTGTCTATTAGGAACTTCAAATCTTAGAATAAAAGTCAAGCATTTCTCAAGTCTATTAGACATGAAGTAATATATGTGTCAGTGTGTTTTCATGTTGATATTGAATTTTACCAGTTCAATCTAGCCCCCAAATGTGAAGCATCAGAGTGATTTAACATCCGTTTGGTCTGATGTTTACATGAAAAATTTAACTAACCCAATACAGATTGCCAGATACATTAATTTTGCCTGAATCAACTTTTACACTGGCACTAAATATTACACTGAACTAATTTAATGAGCTGATTATGGTTTTCCTTTAAAATGTGTGGTATTGTGGTCTGGCAAGACTAAAATAAAATATATGTTATCATATTTTATTATTTAACAACTTGATAGAACTCACTCACAGAACATCCAAATAAATAATTTAACTGGAATTGTCAGTCAGCTGTATTTACTGTGTTTTTTTTTTTTTATAAATATTGACTGCAAATTGACCAGCATATTAATTATTTCTGCTTTACATTATGAATAATTAATCAGACAAGACATTCTCTATTGCAAAACAGTCAAATGACAAGTACTTGTAAAAAGTTGCTGAATAAAATTATCTATTATTTTGCCAGCTATGTATTTAACTGTGACTATGCTTTGTTAAACTTTCATGTTAATTAACCCATGAGTTTAAATACTACCAGAAGTTATTACATTATAAATGAACGTTTGAGGTTTGTTTTATTTCATTACATAATTGACTTAACAATGGAAAAATAAGTTGATTATTTAATAAAGCCAGTCTTCTTTTTCTTGTCCTAGCTGAGCTTCAGATGTACAAAACCCAGGCCCCTCGGCCTGGAACTCTCAGATCAGCATCAGACCTCCATTCAGACCTACATAAGCACATATATCTGTCTGAAAATAGAGAGCTCCAGGGCTGTGGTTTCTGATGTTTGAAACATGTTTTTGTGACTGATAGTGTTTATGATTTCTCACTACAATCTCTAAAAAAGAAAAGTGCTGTGCCTGGGTTTCATATTAATATGTATACATGCCCATGTATTAATTTAGACATAGAGAAGAAATGTCCGTTTGCAGTCCTTTATCAGACTGAGTCTCACTCTCTCTCTCTCTCTCTCTCTCTCTCTCTCTCTCTCTCTCTTCTCTCTCTCTCTCTCTTTAAAAAAGATATGTTCAGTTTTGTACTTTTAATAGGAAATTAATGACACTTATATCAAATGACATTAGCTCTGCAAATGTCAGCTTGTAAATCTGCATGGGTATCTGTTTACACCCCGCCCCACACCAACCCCGCCCCACCACCAACCGCCAACCCCACCCCACTACGAAACATATTGACAATTTTACAATATTAGCAACGGCTATCATTTAAAAATGGTTTATTACGTGTTTTTATATATAACATATCAAAGTCAGAAACGTGAGAAATGGTTCCAAAAGTAATATACAAATTCAAAAACGAATAGATAATTGGCGTAACTTCAAATTTGAGAGTTCTAAAGTGGTAAGGACAATGTCCCATTTAATGGCATAAAACACGAATTTTTGTCGCGAAAACAACACTATTAGCAAGATTAATTTATATTTGTATCGTTTAATAGGCAAACAAATGATAGTAACTCGCAAAAACAATTATAAATGCCAGCAAACGTGATTGATACACTCATCAACCATAGAGTTTACATTGGTTACGCGTGACGTTTTTCCCCTATGACTTTTGACCGATGACGCCATATTGAATTCCGCAAGCAGTGTCAATAGATGGCGCTATTTGAAGAAAAACCACGTGACCACACATACCACATCATAATAGAAACTTACCACATCATAATGAAAACAGACCACATCATAATGTAAAGTGACCACATCATAATGAAAAGCGATCACATCATAATGGAAAGTAACCACATCATAATGAAAAGTGACCACATCATAATGTAAAGTGACCACATCATAATAGAAACTTACCACATCATAATGAAAACAGATCTCATCATAATGTAAAGTGACCACATCATAATGAAAAGCGACCACATCATAATGGAAAGTAACCACATCATAATGAAACGTGACCACATCATAATGTAAAGTGACCACGTCATAATAGAAACTTACATCATCATAATTAAAACAGACCACATCATAATGTAAAGTGACCACATCATAATGAAAGGCGACCATATTATCATAATACAAAGTAACCACATCATAATGAATTGTTATGAACTTTTGCAAATGTAATCTGATGACTAAACAGAATTTTACACTGCCAGCAAATATTTCATGACATCAAGTTATGTAAAAAAAAATATTGTCAAATATAGTTGGTCTGGAGAAACAGCGTATATATACTGTATGCGTATAATTTCGACATGTATGTCAGGATGACATTGTGTTGGGAATAAACATTACAAAATAAAGCATAACTGTACAAATTATTGTTATGAATGGTTGGACATGATGGAGATAATTACATTGTATATAGTTAAGGAACATACATCATTGAGCCTGAGGAGGGAATGATACATTTTCATGGGTGGGATATATAGAAGTGCATAGTGATGTTTTTGATTCTGATGTGAACATGGTAGGGATGATTTGTTATCTGGAACACATGAATAGTCACAGATACAAACATCCCATACAGGGGTTTACTCACAATTATAACTACTGCCTATCTCTAAGCCATAACGCTGAGTGTCTGTCGTCTGCTGCAAACACTACCATGTGTATTTGTGTACACATCTCAGTTCATAACCTCAAAGGCTCCTCTCCTATATTTTCAAATTTCTGTCAGTTGGGTTTAAAAAAAATTGAAACTAGGAATAAGAAATACTTTTTCACAAATATGTTTTTACCAATACACTTGTTTATTATCAGTTTACTTCTGTGCCAAATATTGACTTCTTTATGAGGTGGGATTTTCAATATTTTGAAAAATGTCTCCCTGGTTTAACCATGTATAGATTTAATTGAAAAACCTGCCCCAGCTCCATCTAGTGGCTTTTATACGGCAGTTGGGCCTTTAGCATGCTTTCCTTCTTTTATTGACGGTAGCTAGGACGATAGCTAGATTGTGAAGTTGAGTCAAACTTGATATGGTTCTATTATTGCTTAAGATACTGTCTCTTTCAGTTGCACCTTATTCCTTTACCATTATTTGGTGTCGCTTTTTCTTCTTTGAGTAACTAGAAGTTGTGTCAAACAATTGTTTAAAAACTGATTCAGAATCTTTGAGGAAAGCTTGTTTTCAATATTCAGCGTTTGTGCAGTTTAAAACACCGATAGTAAATGGCAAATGTCATGGAGCGCATTAGTTTTAAGATATAATACAGTACCAACAATAACCGTGGCTAGGGAGAATGACAATGATAAAATGTATCGTTCTAATGGCTGTATGGAGTTTGTAAGGATTTTGAATGATTTTATCGCATTTATAAATATCTTATAAAAAATTTAATGGAAATCAAATAAAGCTTGCATGATATATAAAAAAACTGACGGGATGGAGAGGGGGATGGATGGGGTGTCAGATATGACTCTTTCATACTTTTCTGAGCGTCTATAGAAAGTAACATTCTGAACAAGTTAGGCAAAGATCGGGTGAAAAACGAAGGAGCTAGAAATTTAAGAGTTTTAAGAAGCATTTTAAATTAAATTAAACAAAAGCAAGTTAAATTAAATTCAAAAAGCCATAACTCTGCTGCTTCTAGTCTGATATGGTAAATATAAAATGAAAATGAAATATCTACACATTTAGCAAAGCAAAATAAAGCATTTGTCAATAAATCATGGGCCATAACACTGCTGTTTTTAGTCTGAAATGGGTAGGTTTTGAATTTTCCCACTTTCCGAGATAACTTCATAATTTATATACATATTATTATGTATTAACAAACATGAAATTTAAGATATTTATAATAGTTATAAAAAGGTAAAAAGTAATAAGACACATACAAAGAAAAGATTAAACAAAATGGTAAAACAGGACTTTAACAATATAACATATAATATTTGGGAAAAAAGGCTGGGAGATGGAGGCGGCGGGGTGTTGGGGCGACTGCAAGGATGCATTATGTGGTCCGCGTATTAACTTTCATACCCCATCCAGATGCGAAAACGGGGTTGGCTGGGGTATGAAATAAAACCTTAATTTCGGCTTAAAAAGTTTGCACATTGTAAAATTAAAACATTTAATAGGTAATGTTAAACTGGTTGTCGCGGTGTGTCAGTAAAAAATGTTTTAAACATGTTTTGTTGTCGAAATATCCGTTATAAAATCCTACTAATATATGCTTTCAAATCGCTTAATGGAATTAAGGTGGTACCACGAAATGGATGTGAGTCAGGTGACTGGTTTCGAATTTGTTATTAGTTTTCTGGACACGTTTTGTCAAGACCAGATAAAATATTTAAACAGATTTAACAAAGCAAAATATAGCATTGTTCAATAAATAAAGGGCCATAACTCTACTGTGTCTAGGCTAACATGGGTAGTTTTTAAGTTGGCCGGTTTTTGATAAGTTCATAAAAGAAAACATTTATAAACAAAATGAGGGAGCGTGGCAGGTGGGGTAGGGATAGGAATGGATGAGATTCAGGTGCCCGGGTCTCGAAATTTTCCGAGCTTTTATTATTATTCACATCCTAAACAAGAGTGGTATAGATCCGATGAAAAATTAAAGTGGCTGCAGATTTTAACAAAGCAAAATATATCAAAGGCCATATCTCTAGAGTTACTTTTCCGATCTAGCTGGTTTTCAGGCTTATCCGAGCTTTTATTGACATCAACAATCTGGCTAAGTCTGTTAAAGATCTGAGCCAAAATGAAGCATGTTAGACTAAAACAAGAATCTTCGTGGTTCAAGAACGTGATCTTATAAATATATAATTACTGTGTAAGTTTGGTTAAGATCGAATAAAAACAATAGAGGGTCTAGTGAGCTCCCTTGGCAAAAGTATGCATGTTTGTCAATTCAAGGGCAGATCACTATTATCAAACGAATGTGGCTGATTTAAAAGATCTCACATGAAAATATAAATACTGTGAACTTTAGTTAAGATCGGATTAAAAAAACGCAGGGGCTAGAGTGCCCATACGTCAAGATTTGGAAATTTTGCCAATTCACGGGCAGATGACTCAGCCATTAACAATCAAATCTGATTGGTTTAAAAACACATCCAGATCTGGATATATAACTACTGTGAAAGTGTAGTTAAGATCGGATGAAAAATGGAGTGGATAGAGTGTCAACAATGCTAAAGTATGTATTAACGTACAACAAACGGACGGACGACGAACAATGCGTCATGTCATCCAATAAGCTCACTTCGCCTTCAGCCAGTAGAAAGTACAGCAGAGACAACTGCCGCCAGCTGATTTTCAGACAATGGAATAGCCATTTTCTATTGTAGCTTCGACTTATCCGATACCAATCGGAACTCTTCGCCAATTTCCGTACTCGGGAATAGTGGGATCCCTACAATCGGAACTGCCTCGTCGGATTCCGTCACTCGAGTACGGAAATTGGCGAAGAGTTCCGATTGGGATCCCGAGTGACGGAATCCGACGAGGCAGTTCCGATTGATCCGATACGTGCAAAGTAGCCCCGTATTTTTATTGAGACATATTGGTTGTATGCGCAGTAGCTGAGCATGCTTGGAAAGAAACAGAAAGTAGCAAGTGAATGTAAATATAGAAACCCTCGGCATATTAGGTAGTAGTACATGAGGGTCATGTTGCAGTAGACAAAGGTCGGAAGTAGTTGAATGAGGGTCACTTAGTGGGCAGTATTTGGTGTGGGTTAGGTAGTAGAGGGTGAGGGCCGTGCAATATTGAATGAGTGGATGGGTAGTTTTGGATCAAAGTTGGGTAGACGTGGATGAGGTTTGGGTTGTAGTAGATAATGTTTGGGTAGAATAATATGACGATTAAGGAGTATTGGATGATGGATGGGTAGTAGTGGATGAGGTTTGGGTTGTAGTAGATAATGTTTGAGTAGAATAATATGACGATTAAGGCGTATTGGATGCCGGATGGGTAGTAGTGGATGAGGTTTGGGTTGTAGTAGATAATGTTTGGGTAGAATAATATGACGATTAAGGAGTATTAGATGATGGATGGGTAGTAGTGGATGAGGTTTGGAAAATAGATAGTAAGTTGAAAAGTCGAGTCTGAGGGTTCGTTATTGTTTGGTGTGAGTTGGATAGTGGGATATAAGTGTTGAGTAGAAGTGTATGAGCGTTGATTAGTAGTGGGTGAGAACTGGGTAGTATAGGATGAGAACCGGGTAGTAGTGTAGTGGATTACAGTATGAGTTTTGGGTTGTAGAGGATGGAGGTTGGGTAGTAATGGATGAGGGTTGTTCAGTAGTGGATAATAGTTGATAATAGTCGTAGATGAAGTGTAGATAGTAGTGGATGAGTGTTGGGTAGAAAGAGTTGTGGGTAAGGTAGTGATTGCTGAGAGCTGTAAATGATGTTGGTTGAGTTGTAGTGGACAAGATTTTGGGTAGTGGTAGTGAGGTTAGGTTGTAGTGAATGGGGTTTGGTAGTAGTGGATGAGGGTTGGGTAGTAACTGAAGACGGCTATGTAGAGGATGCTGAACATTTTGTAGTAATGGATGAGGGTTGGGCGCTAGTCGCATCGCCTTAGGTAGCCGGCACTGTTCTAGATGAAAGTTGGGCAGTAATCATGGATGATCGGTGGATACTAGAGGATGATATTCTGAGGGTTTCGTTCTGGATAAGGGTTGTACATTGGTTTACGCAAGTTTGAAAGCAGAGGGTGAAGTGAAGGTTGGGCGGTTGTTGTTTGGTAGTAATTACTGAGGGTTAAGCAGTAGTGACAAGAGTTGAGTAGTAGCGAATGAAGGTTGGACAGTTAGGTACCAATGTTGGCAAATAGTAAAATTAGTATTTTGATGAGTATAATGGCAACGAATGGAGAGAGGTAACGGGCGATGGGACAAGACAGGAACAATGACCATCATTTCCAACATTTCCCTGAGGGTAATTGTGTTTGAAAGAAGAGCGAACATGATTTTCCTTTTTAGACACGTTTCTTGTTTTGTCCATTTCATTTTGCGTTAACGGTAGTACTCAGGATTTGTATTTGTTAGAGTTCTACGAATACATTATTTCTGTATTAAGGGTGCCCTCTGGTGAATATCAGAACAGTAAGAATTTTTAATTTCCCTGTTTTTTATGAAGACTAACATATTACTAGTTAGTTTCTGGAAAATAATGATGGGTCGGTGATTTAACTTTTTCGCAAAATTAATCTTTAGTAGTACACTCTCACAGTGCGGTTTTAAATTCTGAATCAGCTGCAAATTGTGTATGGCAACTTACATGTGTGTAGTGTGGTTTGCAGAACAGGTATCGATTTTCCGTCTTTTTTAATGTAATAGATCATACTTTAGGACGAAAAATTAAGGGTTGGGGTATTTTTATCACCATCTGAAAAATTAGTACATCCCTTGTCATTACCCCACCCAGTTTACTATAAATTGCATTTTTAAATTTGTGATCCATACATTTTTCATGATAAAGGAACAGATAACTTTTTGAGATATTTTGTCTACAATATATACAAGACCTGAGTATCAGAATGAAAAAATAAAAATTGGGGGTCGGTGTGCATATAAGAAAGATATTCAATAAAAACTGAGAAAAAAATGTGCTTTTTTAGATTTCGACGAGCTCTGACATATAACGGCATAGGTCTGTAACAAATAATAGGAAAATACTTTTTATTCCTGTCTCTGTATATGCTAACACATGTCTTTGTAATAAAGTTTAAATTAAGTGAATATCTTAAATGGTTTTTGAGAAATACCATTTTTTGTACCCCTACCCCCCATTTTGGCTTATGTTAAAAATTGTCAATTTTGGGCACAACATGTGAGGTCAAAAAAAAAATCTAATTTTTTTTTATTTTTTTTGCACTAAAATATCCCTATTGGGCATAAGTTTGTTACTGTATAATTATTTTTTCCAGTTTTATTATAATTTTTGAAATATAACAAATGTAAATTTCCGGAAGTGCAAAAATCCAAAACCTCAGCAGTGGCCACCCTTAAATCGATAAAATAAAATAATCTCTCCGCTGTATTTTGCATTGTTAAGACGACAGGGCCTTCATTTGGCTGGATTTCAACGAAACTTTGCAGGGATGGTCACTACCAAGCCTAGTTGTGCATATCGTCACCGTTTTCCAGTTGAATGATTTTGGCGAAAGTATGGCCCTTTAAAGGTTTTATTACACAAACGTCGTCCATATTATTTCTCCTGAACCCCTGGCCGAATGTCAACAAAAGTTTAACGACGATCAGTACCAGGCCTAATTGTGCATATCATCGCCATGTTCCGGTTGAATGATTTTTGGCAGTCTTATGTTCCTTTAAAGGTTTTATTACACAAACGTCGTCCAGATTATTTCTTCTGAACCCCTGGCCGAATGTCAACGAAACATTTTTAGCGACGAGCAGTACCAGGCCTAATTGTGCATATCATCGCCATGTTCCGGTCGAATGATTTTTGGCAGAGTTATGGTCCTTTAAAGGTTTTAGTGCACACACTTTTTCGAGACTAGTTCTCCTGAACCCCGGACAGGATTTCAACGAAATGTTGCAGGAATGATCAGTACCAAGCCTAGTTGTGCATGTCATCGCCGTGTTCCGGTTGAATGATTTTTGGCAGAGTTATGGCACTTTTTAAATGTTTTAATAAACAAACTTTGTCCAGATTATTGTCTTCTGATCACCTGGCCAGATTTCAACGAATCTTGGCAGGGAGGATGGGTACCAAGCCTAGTTGCACATGTCATCGCCGTGTTTCGGCTCTTTAAACATTTTAATACACTAACTTGTTATAGACTAGTTCTGAACCCCTGGGTGGATTTCAAAAGAAATACCAAAATGTAATTATATAATATTTATAATATTGGGATTATATCCCTTTTGTGCGGTCGCATTTAAATTGCATTTACTTTATTAAAAAAATAAAATAAAAACTAACTCCTGAATATGTTTACATGAGAACACATAACCTTGATTATTATGTTAGCTAAATATTACCGTTTTGTTTTATCCACCTTGTATTTATTATTCAAGTGTAGTACTGTCTAGATAACAGAGTATTATTTAAACTTGATGATCGTCATGTTCAGGATTATTTGAGTTTTTTTATTCTCTGTTTTAATTTCAATGTGGTTTAATGAAATGGGAAATACTTATTAACTACACATAAATCATAAGTTGAATGCAACAGTTGACTGAAACTTTATTTAAAAACAAATAATTCAGAAAAGGTATAATAATAAAAAAGCTATTCTTACCTGAATTTCAAATGCGACTGAACTACTACCCCACACTTAACAGTGTAAGGGGCTCTGGCGGCCACACTTATATCCGATACCAGAACAGTGTAGAGGGCGCTTATGTTGCGAGGTGCTTATCTATTGTGTTTTTTTCAGAGCTGGCACATATCCAACAGTTAGTGGGTGTCCGAGCCATTAGCTTATTTACCATATCATTCATAAATATATATTATATAGTATTTGTATTGTCAGCGGACAAGTTCCTCTCGTTCGGCACATCTTAGTACATAGTCATTTATGACTAATGCAAAGGTGAGTAAACCTATAACATTAACTAGCATATGCATTACGCAGATTATGAATATTAAAGTCTTCAACACCACTACAAGCTCTAGACAAGAAATCCGCGGATTCACATGAAATAAAAAGGTCAATGATGCTTAAATGGAAGTTTGTAAACATTTCAGTAACTAAAAACATTAAATGGAGTTTGCAGTTTGCTGAAATGACATTTAAGTGCATTTGTTTAAAAACAAAATGACATTCTAATAAAAACAAGAGACCCAAGAGGGCATGTGGACGCTCTACTGGCTTAAACGGCTCTTATTCATAACTTATATTTCTTTTCACATCCGGTCAACTTCCGGTAGGTCGAGATATTCGTAGGTGAAAATAAAGGTGTTTACTCAGACGTTATCCTCAATCTCTATATTGTTATGATATTGTGTATACTATCTACATGTACTCGTAGACTGCAGAGCATTGCTCTCACTGTTGTAACTTGATATATGATGGTAGATATGCATGCCTGTATATACTGTGTATATTGTTTAGTCTTATTAAAATAACCAGCAGAGTTAGACGTGTGTTCCTCTTTGATAGCATCCTAACACGGAACACAACATATATGAACAGTTAAAGGGACCATGATTTAAATTAAATGTATCCATATTGATGTTTTAAAATCAGACAGCACCAAAAGAATATACATTAATAATAGACGTACACAAACAATAAAGCTTTTAATATAATTATCACTACAAACTAGTTTTATAAAGGGCTAAAGTCACTTGAGCACCAACGACCAGAATGTGGAGGTCTTTTATTTCATTGATCACTGATTGGTCAAATTAGTTTGATGATGATATGTAAAAGTTATGAATATCAAGGGTTGTCGACATAAAGTTCCCATCAGTACTTCTTTTAAAAAATTGCAAAAACAACAGGGATAGGAGGGCCTTAGATCGCTCACCTGGTAATCATGGGCAATAAGTCTTTTATGGTATACCAAAGAAAAGACGATTACTGAAAATGTTAATCCTCAGTATATGCTAGCAAAAAATGTCAGATTAATGTTAAAAGCAACTTGTACATCTTGTGGTATTACTAAAACACAGTTTGTTAAAAGTGCACAAGGTGGAAACATTGATATTCATAAAGCTTTACTTTTTTTGCTACATAAAAAGGGGTTGACAATTCCAGATAATAAATATTGCGGTCCGGGTAATCCGCTTTATAACGGGGACACATCAAATGAATTAGATGCTATTGGTAAAGAGCACGATTATTGTTATGACGAAAATACTAGTTATAAATCAATGTGTGATAAAAAAAATAACTGACTAACAAGTAAAAATCACTTGAAGAGCAAATTGATAAAAACTTGATTGTTAATACGGTTATTAGTACTAAATATAAGCTTGGTCTTGGAGCATCAAAAAACATGAAAAGGCATTGAGATGGACTGATAAGTTAGCCGATGAACTTCATAAACCTATACGAAGAAAGTTCATTCAACGCCGTGTGATTGTTAATGAAATTGATAAAATATGGTCGGCTGATTTAGATGATATGCTGTCATTTTCAAAGTTTAATAAAGGTATTAAATACTCGCTTAATGTTATTGATGTATTTAGTAATTTGCTAGGGTTATGCCTGTTCAGAATAAAACTGGTTTAGAAATTACTAAAGCTTTTCAAAAGTACGGGAAGACAGTATAAATTTCTATGACCAGGGTGTAGAATTTTACAATAAAACATTCAAAAGTTTCTTGATGATAATAATATTAAAATGTATCACACGTTTAATTACGGAAAAGCTGTAGTAATAGAAAGGTTTAACTGGACATTAAAAGAATAAATGTGGAAACAGCTTACAGCAAACAGGCGCGTGCCTGCACTTGGTAGGAAAATTCGAAAAATTAAAAGTGCCAAAAACGCATTAAAAATTGATGCCTAACTAGGGTAAGGCCCTAGATCTAGAAATTCTCAGACTTTTCAAAATCTAGATTTCTGTGAATGTCAAATTATCCATACAAAATGTTGCAAGATTTGAAAATTAAATTAGATGGAAATGATTAAATATAGATCTTCAACTGGTAGATCTACAATAGAAGTTCATTTCCTTTATAATTTTTCCTCCATTTGGTCGATTGCTTCCCTTTGTTTACTGCCCGGCAATTTTTAAATATGGCGTCTTCAAGCAACGAGTTCGATCCTCCTTGCAAGGACGTTTTTGCCGATACGCTTGCAGACAACAATGGCAAGATGAGTCTGCTTACCACCAAGTGGGACACTGTTCATCAATTCACGTTTCCAAACAGGTATACACCTACATGCTTCGGAGGCCTATCGATGACGTCAACTATTTATTAGATTTGACCGGTTGACGTCATACATGACGTACATTAAATGTATACCACTCCGTTATGCAGTCTTTTACACCCACAGTCTATATGATCATTAATGAATGTATGTCTATGATAATGTATGTTGATCTTAAAAAGAATGCGTTCCATAACAGCTGTCAAGATATGTCAAATTTAATCAAATATCGGTAGGGTATGGGTAGATTCTGGCCAATTTTTCAAATCAAGGGAGGCAACTGCTACATTCGTGTATAAGTGGATTACCTTTCTTTGATAATGCATATCCAGACCCATCAATTACAGAGTTTTACAGACATTTGGCGTAAACTTTGTTATCTAAGATTATTTTAACCCTTTACTTGATAGTCTCGCCTATTTACGCCTTTGCAAACAGAGAAGACCCAGAAGCAGGAGCTGTCTGATCAGGGTCTGCTCTGTTTGCTTATAGAATATTATAGATCCGATTCTGCACTGTTTGCCATCACAGTTAATTTCCTTGTTTGATGCTTTTTTAAGAATTCAGGTAATTAATATTCATAATGGACTGAGTCTTACGTGAATATTCATAAAGTAAAGGGTAAGCTACATATTGATATTAGGCCTATATGTTATTATTAATGCATGAATTGTTATTTGAGCCGTGCAGTGAGATTTCCAACCACAAGACATTGCAAACAATGAAAATGTGGCATCTGATCTGGGTCTACACTGTTTGCAACTCATCAGCACCAACTCTATTTTACCATCTTGCCTGACAAATAGTGTAGACTCTGATCAGATGCCGCATTTTCAGTGTGGCAGCAGATCTGGATCTACACTGTTTGCAATGTCCTGTGGTTGGAAATCCTCATAGCAGGGCTCATTTACTCTTGTATTTCATTTCGACAAGGGTTATTTGTCATCACATACTGTATATTTTTGTTGCTGGTCGGTATTTTTAAAATTTATAAATAACTCAGTTTTCTTTTTTGGATTTAGTGTATATATAACCGGATCAAATTCAATTTTTTTTATTGTGAGTGTGTGTTAAATAATGTGATGCCAACGTATCTAAAAAATAATATTTAGATCTATATACATGTACATGTAAATCTACAAATGTTGTATCACTTTTGGGACCTCTGCCAACTTCACATCTTATAATAAATAAACACATATACATTAAACATCGGGAAACCAACCACAACCAATCACTACATGTGCAAGCTGCGTGTCAGTGGAATGAAAGACAACAAACAACGTCAATGATTTAACTGTTTTTTTTTCCATTAAATATATATAGTACACTAATGATAATGAACATCACAAAAATAAACCCATAAAAAACATCACAATAAACCCAAACATATCACATTAATAACGTGGTAATTTTTGTCCCACACCTGGGCCGTTCTGTTCCACACCGGGGCCGTTCTGTCCCAAAACGTGGGCCGTTCTGTCTCAAAGCGTGGACCGTTATGTCCGAGCCGTTATGGGCATGGTCCGTTCTGTCCCCAATTATATTGCATGATGTCCAGCGTCCGTCGTCATTGTCTTTCGTCAGCCCTTTCTTCAAACGACTTGTCATAAACCATAGGGCTGTCTTGTTCATACTCTTTCATTCTGCTTCTAGATATGTCAATGGGAAGTTCCGAAGAATCCAAGAACACTGGTTTAATGATTACTACTGGCTTCGTTATTCCCAATCGGCCGGCGGCGTCTACTGTGCCCCATGCTACCTGTTTGCAGAAAGTGTGAAGAGATCGTTGGTGTCATCTGCGGCCACCGACCCCAGCAACCTTGGCAAAATACTTTCCAATCATGCGAAATCTGAACTACACATTAACTCTATGGAAGCTGGAGAGAACTTCAGAAGCATCATGACTGGTGAAAAAAAGGATATTGTAGCGTCAATTTCATCGTCGTACAACTTCCTAGTTGAAAAGAACCGACAAATCCTCCATGCAATAGTAGAAACAATTATATTGTGTTGAAGACAAAATCTGTCATTGCGAGGTCTCGGTGAAGATCGCGGAAATTTCGTGGCACTACTGGAATACCAGGCGGAACATAACACTGTGCTTAAGGACCATCTCGAAAATGGCGACCCAATGACGAAGTACACCTCCAATAAGATCCAAAATGAGCTGATTGACATATGTGGTGACGAGATCAAATCTAAAATAGTCGAAAGTTGTAACAGTGCCCCGTTCTTTGGTTTCATCGCCGACGAGACTACGGACGTGTCTACGATGGAGCAGATGTCCCTCTGTCTGCGATATTTTGACACAAGTTCAGGATCTGTAGCCGAGAATTTTATTGGCTTTGCCGAATGCCATTCGACTACGGGGGAATCATTGTCTGAGGCCTTTCTTTTCAAACTGAGAAGTTCCGGTGTAAACATGGACAAGATGCGTGGCCAAGGCTACGGTGGTGCTTCCAATATGTCGGGGAAGTTTCGGGAGTGCAGGCCCTAATCAGAGAGATATACCCCAAGCATCATATACACACTGTAGAGCACATTGTTTGAACTTGGCGATTTGTCATGCGTCAGAAGAACCTATCGCTCGCAATATGATGAAGACGATACAAGAAGTAGCATTCTGCTTCAATTACTCTGCAAAGCGGCTGCTACGATACCAGGAGACACTTGCAAACGACGCCGAAAATCGCGAGGCGATGAAACGTCGGACAAAACTTCAGTCATTGTGTGAAACCAGGTGGGCGACAAGGCCCGATGCCCTACACACATTCAGATGCTCGTTCACAACCGTCGTCGATGCGCTTGAAAACCTCAGTTTGAATTGTGGTGATTCGAAGGCCGGACCTTTCAAACTCGCAATTACTCAGTTCGGGTTTATTGTCAGTCTTGTAGCTGTTGAATACATCCTGGCTCAATTAGTTCCACTCTCACAGATGCTGCAAAACAAAACCTGCGACTTGGTGGAGGCAGCAAAGGAAGCTAAGACTGTGTATAGCCTGGTATCTCAGCAACGCAACGATGATGCTGTATGGGACGAGTTGTATGAGAAAGCTGTGACAATGGCTGCAGCGGTAGATGTGCAGCCTATGAAACCAAGAGGAGCGTTGCGACAACAGAATCGCCAAAATGCACCAGCTGACTCGATCTCAGACTACTGGAGGCGCAACATGTTCGTTCCATTTCTCGACCACCTGACAACTGAACTCTCCGACAGGCCTCTGAATGTTGAAGATCGCCTGAAAGCTCAGTTCCTAATTCCAAGTAACCTGGAACACCTCACTGATGACAAAATTCAGTCAATTTACCAAACATTCCAGTCAGATCTTCCGGCACTGGACGCCGACGAGTTTGAAAGTGAGCTACGTCGTTGGAAAGTAATAGGTCGTTCAGAGGACACTCCGCCATCAACCATTGCAGACACTTTAGCAGGCATCAATGGGGATCTATATTCAAACGTCACCGCCTGTCTTCACGTTCTTCTGTCAATGCCAGTCTCCACGGCGTCCGCTGAAAGATCGTTTAGCAGCATGCGACGCCTCAAAACGTATCTGAGATCAACCATGTCCACTGGCAGGATGTCCGGGTTGGGTCTCATGCATATTCACAGAGATCGAGAGATCAGTGTCGACTATGTGACTGATACCATTGCATGCAGAAAAGACAGGCGACTGGCTCTCCTTTTTAATGTGTAGAAATTGCTGATCCGGCTCCAAACTGTTTAACTCTCGGACTGTAAAACTATGCAAATTTTTACAAGAAACTAGTATTGTTTTGCATTTTTCTGCATTTCGTTTTTCGTTTAGTTTCGTCTAAATGGGTAAAAAATACACATTGCTAGTACGTCATTTGTCAGAGCGGCGTACGCCGATTTCGCCGGTTGTGACAGCCGGGTACAAAATTGGTTCCATTTATCAGCCGCGGCCCTCGCCGAATACGCCGGTTTATAATCACCGGCGTAGCGGCGACTTCTTTTACTCACTAGCGGCGAAGTTAAATCACGTGACCGGCTTGCCCAAAGCGGCGACCGGCGCAAACCGGCGAGCTTAAATGAAGTAGGCCCATTCCCTACTGTAACCAACATGCGCACTCGAGCGAAGTCTACTGAAATAGATTTGCGGACCTAGATTTGCAATGACACTTTTCTGTTAACTTATGCTTTTCATCTCAGTTTTCTTCTTTCACTAACACAATATGCTTTACCATTGCAACCATGTATGTACACATTTTAGAAAATTATGTGTTAAACCTGTACAAAAAATAGTGTATACAACCCGTAAAATGTAGTCAGTATTTTTGTCAAATACCCTCCAGAATGCACCTCCGCCATTCTAGAACCGAAAACTTTCACGGGGGAGCATGCCCCGGACCCCCCATACAATTGGTGCGTATCACACGTTTAGGCCCAGGCACGTCCCTGGCAAACAATACAAATACATAGTTAGATGTGTTGCAGGCAATTGTTGATAAGTATAATAATACAAAACATCAGTAGTATTAAAATGGCACAGACTGAAGCAAGTGGTGAAAAGAATAAAGAAGTGTATTTTAACTTTTACGGAAAGATGAAAAATAATAAATCTTTACTTAAGTTTAAAATAAGAGACAAGTTTAGAATCAGCAAATATAAAAGAACTTTTGAGAACAGGTATGTACACCAAACTGGACTGAAGAAATATTTGTTATTGATGAAATTCAATATACAAATCCTGTGACATACAAAATAAAAGACTTAAACAATCACAAGACTGACGGAAGCTATTACGAATTAGAAATGATAAAATCTGATCAAGAAGTATTTAAAATTGAAAAGTTATACGACGTGATTATAAAAAAAAAAGATTTGGTTAAGTGGAAGGCTTATAATGATGATTTTAATAGTTGGGTACCGTTTAAGGATATTCAAAATATTAAATAGGGCTTAAAAAATAAATATATATAATATTATTATATATAATGCAACAAGAAAATATAAAAAAGAGTTGCAGAAAACTTAAAAATTTAAAAAACAAATATAGAAAAAGGTTAATGGTAAACAAGCAACTCCAAGTAGAATAAGTAGTTCGTGATGATTTTATGGACACCAAAAAAAGCAAAGTCAATAAGCGAAAAAGCTACTTGAAATGGATAAGTATCAATGGGAGCTGGATAAAAGCAGGGAAGAGTTTCTTGAACTAAAATACAAGATAGCAAAATGTAGAAAAATAAAATATTCCATTACAGAATATGGTATGTATAGCGATGATGAAGACTACTGTCCGGTTCCGTCTGACTCTGCTTGATGATTTCAAATGTTTTTAGTTATAAGTTATTTTATAAAAGGAAAATATAGATTAAAATAATCTAACCTATAATATAGGCAAAATATATGTCTGTTAAATTGACAAACCGGATTGGCGAGTAGAATAGAAAGTGGGTATCTGCGTTGTCTTCCCCGAGCGGGTTTACTCAAGCAAGTTAAATCTGTGTTAAAAGCTTTTAACGGCAAGCATATCATCCTTATTTAAACTGAGGGGCGTCCGTGGCCGAGTGGTTAGAGTCTCTGACTTGCAATCACTTGCCCCTCACCGCTGTAGGTTCGATCCCTCAGGGGCCTAGGAATCTTTATGTGAGGAAGCTATCCAGCTGGCTTGCGGAACGTCGGTGGTTCTACCCAGGTGCCCGCCCGTGCACGAAAATTGCCCGGAGGGGCACCTGGGGTCTTCCTCCACCAGTGGAAGCTGGAAAGTCGCCATATGACCTTAGCTGTTGGTGCGACTATAAAATCCAATTCAATCAATTATTTAAACTGGCTGTTGTTTTTTACCTGATTTTTTAACGATGGTGTGCTTGGGTTGAGAGCTATGGTTAACACATTGTAATGTTAGTGATTTGAACCCTACTGAATCGATCAGCATGCTTAATGATAATTTTTGTCCAAATAAAATCTATCCAATGTACAAATGGTGATGCTTTTCAAGTAGAGTGTTAACAAGCCCTCTTGGTCTTCTTGTGTGCTTCTTATTTCAAGCATTGCATGCATCATTCATATGTGTTTTTAATTTAATTATATAGTTTGAGGTGCAAGATTTTCAATGAATATTAAAACGTCAACGGATTTGTTTTTCACCAATTTATCGTTTTGTTTCAACGTTTTATTCCGCATACCGTTATAGAAGGTATTAAATCCTTAAACATCAAACCAAACCAGAATAATGATCTTTGGAAAGGAAACACATTTTTAAACAGTTAGACATCTTATTTAGATACAAACGTGTATCAATTTATTTTTTAAATTGTCAAGCAAAAACATGGTAGAAGGACACATGACCAACGCCGAATGGTGATTCAATTTTTATTGTATCCGCTCTTTTCGAGACCTCTGGCCTCTGGTGTTAGACGCTGAATTCGAAACCTTCGTCTAACACCAGAGGCCAGAGGTCAAGCTCTGGCCTCTGGTGTTAGACGCTGAATTCGAAGCCTTCGTCTAACTCCAGAGGCCAGAGGTCAAGGTAAAAAGTTCGTATTCACTAAAATGAACATATAACCCGTGAATTTCAGTATTGTTTAATGACATTACTTACATGCTTTAATTAATTATTCCTTCCCGGGGGTGGTGGAGGGTGGAGGTGCGGGAGATAGGGGACTTATGGTCATATGGGGTCAGCATGCATTTTTATTATTTCCTCTATAACTTTTAACTTCTCCTACATCTATTGACGGTGAGTGTTCATAGCTATGTGTCACTGTGTTTGCTTATGATGTGTAGATGATAACGTGGGTTCGAATTCAGGGTCTGACCACTGTGCCAGAGGTCAATGCCAAATTCAACAAAGTGACCATTAAACCCACTATTTTCAATATATTGTAATGCTAAAAGTAATGATATACGCGTACAATATGGACCGCATACAATATGAACCATATTTTGGGATTTGATTAAAATTATAATCCCCGGGGACTTATGGACATATAGGGTCAGCATGTAGTTTTCTTGTTTCCTCACGCTTGTTTCCTCACGAGTAGTCCCTCCTACAGCAGTTGCAAGATGGTGTTTATATTTAGCACAGTGGCTACCTATGGTATGTAGATGCCAAGGTTTCCAGTCCAGGGTTGGACTCCTAGGTCTAGAGGTCAAGGTCATATCTACCAAAATAAACATTACAGTCACAGTTTTCAAAATTGTAAATGACAAGTCTTTGCATTCTAATTGTTTCCTTGTAACCTGAACTCCTATGTGAGGAGGATGTTTATATTTAACACAGTGGCTGTGAGCATGACAGCGACATTTGCGATGAATCCCCATCGACTTTGCTGTAGCTTATTATTTAGTGTGGTTAACCAATGACCTTCATCAGGATAAATATCAACGCTTGTATATATCAGAAACTAAAGTTTTAATAGCTAAAGATTATTTCTGACTCTGTTGGCCGAAGTCCAGCAGAGCTTTAAGCCTTAGGGTATAACGAGTTGTCCGTCGTCAGTCCGTTACTTTTGCTTGAAAAAACAATATCCCCTCTGAAACTACTGGGTATAATTTTACACTTTATTGGTAACATCATTGCGTGGTCCTCTACCAGACTAATACAAATCGTCCCAATCCGTCAACAAATATGGCCGCCAACACTAACTAGAAGGGTATTCCACAGAACACTTGTGTCGCCTGCCGTGTACTTTTCAAGTTATGGTCAATTATGAGCTTAGTTAGGTTGCAGGTTAAAGTTTTGTGAAAGGAGTCATAACTCTGTCAAAATGGAAGTCAGAGTTATTGGACATGAGTAACAACATTCCTTAGGTTAAGGTGAAGATGTGTGTGAAGTTTCATGAACACGTGTCACATACTTTTCAAGTTATGGCCAATGTTAGGTTGCAGGTTAAAGTGTGACGGACGGATGACGACAGACGACGGACGACAGACGAAGGACAAAGTGAACCCTAAGTGTCTCCAATGCTACGCAGGCGACGCAAGCATTGACAAATTTGTAAAAAAATATTGTTTTTCATTTCTTCTCATGAACTGCTGAGTAGAATTTGACGAAACTTCACAGGAAGCATCCTTGCGTGATCCTGTCTCAGATTTACTAAAAATCTTTAAACGACTTCTTCTCGTGACCTTCTGGGCAGAATTGGATAAAACTTCAAAGGAAGCAACCTTGCATGGTTAGTGCCCAGGTGCTAGACCGTGCACGAAAATTGCCCGGAGGGACACCTGGGGTATTCCTCTACCAATGGAATCTGGAAGTCACCATATGACCTTAGCTGTTGGTGTGACTAAAAATTCAGTTCAATTCCTTGCATGGTCATCTCTCAGATTTATATAAATCGTTCCGATTCATCAACACATATTTACTAAAAAAATATTTTTTAAACAACTTATTCTCATGAACTGATGGGTAGAATTTGACGAAATTTCATAGGAAGTATCATTGCGCGGTCCTCTCTCAGATGTACCAATCCCTCAACACATATGACTGCCGTTACTAACTACAAGGGTATTTTATGAAATACTTGCGTCGTCTGCCATGTGCTTATTTGAGCAATGACAATCTTATAAAGTTTGAAGACATGGGGTGCAATCCATCAACACATATGACTGCCGTTACTAACTACAAGGGTATTTTATGAAATACTTGTGTCGTCTGCCATGTGCTTATTTGAGCAATGACAATCTAATAAAGTTTGAAGACATGGGGTGCAACCCTTCATGAATTATGCAATATATATATATTTTTAAATTGTAATGTTATATGAAAAAGGGCATAACTCTGCACTGAATAATTGGTAAGAAAGAACTGTATAAAATTCCATGACCATAGGTCAATATCAGGGGCGTAGCTTGGCCTTTTTGACGGCATAGGCCCGCAGTTAAAGTTATTATGCTAGTGGGTTCCGGGGACATGCCCGCACCCCCCTGAGAGATTTTTTTTTATGTTAGAATGCATTAGGTGCGTGCTGACGTACATTTTATATATATATGAAATGAGATTTTCTGGTTACTACGCCGCCTATACAGCCCCGCTGACGTACATTTTATATATATATGAAATGAGATTTTCTGGTTACTACGCCGCCTATACAGCCCCGCACCCCCCCCCCCCCCCCACACACCCGATTTTTATCGCATTTTTGGAATTTTTTAATTATTATTTCTGAAAATTAGGCGTAGGCCCGGGCCTACAGGGCCTATGCAGAGCTACGCCAATGAATATTAGGCCATGTTATGAGCTAGGTTAAGCGAAATGGAAGCTTCACAGTTATTGGGCATGGCAATGGCATTTGAGAAAACAACAGTATAAAGTTTCATGAACGTAGGTCAATATTTTGCCAAGTTGTGAGCTCGGTTAGGTTTTAGGTTAATGGTTTATGACAAGAGGAAACTGCCAAAATGATAGAGTTGAATTCTGTTCAAGTTGTGACCAGTTATGCGCTTGGTTAGGTTGCAGGTTCAAGTTTTATGAAAAGTAATGATGTGAAGTGTATACTAATGTTGGTGTAGGTAAAACGGGTTTTGAGGAGTAGGCGACACAAAAAAGTGTGACGGACGGACGACGGACAAAGTGATCCCTAAGTGTCCATGCTGTACAGGCGACACACATATATAACTATCTTTAAACTACTTCTTCTCATGAACCAATGGCCGAATTGTTTTTAAATATGATTAAAAGAATCGTCTCATAAAGCCTTAAACATTTGAGGACACTTTACAGGACGCATCCTTGTATGGCCCGTCATTGTATTATTATGAAAAATTCTTAAAGAAACTAACTTCCAATTTACAGCAATATTATTCTATAAAACTGTTCATTAAACTCTGTCCAGTTGTTCCGGTCACATAATCATGTATATGTGAAGATAAAAGTATAGTTTTATTAACGGGTTCTTAAAATACCCATGACAATATGGGTACAATGAATTGTGAGTTGGTAACTCTTCATATGACGCTCCAGTGTTGGCTTTTGGCCTGGCTTTCTATTGTGTCTATAGAGTATGGATTCTCGAAATATTAAGTTACATAAACTGAAAGGAAAAAGAAACGCGACACGGGGATTCCCGTTATATATTGTATGTACAATATGCTGCCGTTAATCGAATGGTACATGGCGACGTAAGAACTTTCCTTTTCCTTATTTCAGAAAAAAATACTGAAATAAAATTTTGCAAACCCTTTACGTTAAATAGAGAACTGAACTAGCTCAATTTTTCAAAGGGGAACTTCAACATTTATGAATTTCTTGTTGCAACGTGTACTGTGATTAAAAGGTCTTCAACATCACAGTTGTGTCCTTTCTCTAACACTTTTTTTTTAACAAAACATGAATTTCCTTGGATTTAAGTGTGCAGTATATATAATATATAGCGGAAATTCCCGTGTCGCATTTTCCTTTCAGTATATATACCTCGTCATCAGTAGGTTTAGAAATGGAGAGTGTATGTCGTAAAATTTGGCTGTTGTTGGTGGGATAGCTACTTTAAAGATAGAAGACAATGACAAGACAATGTTTAGTTTTTATTCTGCCAATTTAACTACAAGTGGTAGAATACCAAAAGCCTTATTAGCAATATTCTTATCTGCACATAATATTATGACACAATGATTTGGAATCAACACCTTATATAACTGTATTTTTATATAACCGTATTTTTGTCTACAACAAAACTGTTAAACTGAACAGATATTTTGCAAACAAATAATATATATATGTGTGTGTGCAAACTTGAAAACACACCAGCTTTCATAACTGGCACCCAAACTGTACAAAACAAACACAAAATTAATTGCAGAAGTAATGCAAATACATATATATATAAACTAAAAAATGAAATAACATTCCTGAAATGTTATCAGGTAGTATGTATATTCAAGATTATTTAACAAGTATACTTTACTTGTTTGTGTGCACAATGGTATATTTATGGTTGTTAGTGTGCACAATGGTATATGTATGGTTGTTAGTGTGCACAATGGTATATGTATGGTTGTTAATGTGCACAATGGTATATGTATGGTTGTTTGTGTGCACAATGGTATATGTATGGTTGTTAGTGTGCACAATGGTATATGTATGGTTGTTAGTGTGCACAACGGTATATGCATGGTTGTTAGTGTGCACAATGGTATATGTATGGTTGTTAGTGTGCACAATGGTATATGTATGGTTGTTAGTGTGCACAATGGTATATGCATGGTTGTTAGTGTGCACAATGGCATATGTATGGTTGTTAGTGTGCACAATGGCATATGCATTGTTGTTAGTGTGCACAATGGCATATGTATGGTTGTTAGTGTGCACAATGGCATATGCATGGTTGTTAGTGTGCACAATGGTATATGTATGGTTGTTTGTGTGCACAATGGTATATGTATGGTTGTTTGTGTGCACAATGGTATATGTATGGTTGTTAGTGTGCACAATGGTATATGTATGGTTGTTTGTGTGCACAACGGTATATGTATGGTTGTTTGTGTGCACAATGGTATATGTATGGTTGTTAGTGTGCACAATGGTATATGTATGGTTGTTAGTGTGCACAACGGTATATGTATGGTTGTTAGTGTGCACAATGGTATATGCATGGTTGTTAGTGTGCACAACGGTATATGCATGGTTGTTAGTGTGCACAATGGTATATGCATGGTTGTTAGTGTGCACAATGGTATATGCATGGTTGTTAGTGTGCACAATGGTATATGTATGGTTGTTAGTGTGCACAATGGTATATGCATGGTTGTTAGTGTGCACAATGGTATATGCATGGTTGTTAGTGTGCACAATGGTATATGCATGGTTGTTAGTGTGCACAACGGTAAATGTATGGTTGTTTGTGTGCACAACGGTATATGTATGGTTGTTTGTGTGCACAACGGTATATGTATGGTTGTTTGTGTGCACAATGGTATATGTATGGTTGTTAGTGTGCACAATGGTATATGCATGGTTGTTAGTGTGCACAATGGTATATGCATGGTTGTTAGTGTGCACAACGGTATATGCATGGTTGTTAGTGTGCACAATGGTATATGCATGGTTGTTAGTGTGCACAATGGTATATGCATGGTTGTTAGTGTGCACAATGGTATATGTATGGTTGTTTGTGTGCACAATGGTATATGTATGGTTGTTTGTGTGCACAATGGTATATGTATGGTTGTTAGTGTGCACAATGGTATATGCATGGTTGTTAGTGTGCACAATGGTATATGTATGGTTGTTAGTGTGCACAATGGTATATGTATGGTTGTTTGTGTGCACAATGGTATATGTATGGTTGTTAGTGTGCACAATGGTATATGTATGGTTGTTAGTGTGCACAACGGTATATGTATGGTTGTTTGTGTGCACACTGGTATATGTATGGTTGTTTTACATACATTTTATATATATAAATAAACTAACACAACAAACCACAGAAAACAAAACAAATGAATAAACGTGAAAGAAAGTTGTGAAAGTATAATACAACATAGGGGGGAAATTACTGATCAGCAGATGGACATTGTACTGATCTGGGTTCACAATGGACGCAAAGGCTATTATAGTCGTGCCTAGTGGGTTAAGAGTTAAGACTAGGTTTAAAACTATAAAGGGCAATAACTCCTGCAATTTGCATCCAATTTATCTGCCCTTGCTTTCTACGCATCATTCCTGCGTATGATCTTGCACCACACTAAGTCTGGTGTATGTAGGTATAACCTTTTTTTTGAGGAGAGGCGACAAATTTTATGACAGATGGCCGATGGATAGACGAAGGAAAAAGTGATCTCTAAGTGTCTGCCATGCTATGCGGGCTACATAAAATTCAAGATTGCCGTGTGTCCCTCCAAAACATCTCATAAGAACCTATGGTTATCACTAGAATATCAATAGAATATCACTGGAATATCACTAGAATATCACTAGAATATATGTGCGTGCTTGGAAGGTGCATTGATTCAAAATGATGGACATCATACAATATGTAAGTAGAGTGAGAAACATTTCATTTTCGTCCACTTAAGGTTTGAATTTCAAGGCTATTAGAATAGAAATAAATTATTGTTTACAGTGTTTTTTTGTGTATAAAACAAGATTGTATCAGAGTAAAATGTTGAAAGTTTTACAATGAGTCACAACAAACTGCTGTATTAATATACTAGACGACATTAACAGTATAAGTGCCCCGATTAGAAATAATACGAAACATATATTTTTCATTATAATTTGCTCAAATTTTGGACAAGTTCTTTAAAGTTTTGATCCGATCATCAAATTAATTATTTATTTCCCACTTTTATTGATGAATCTGTTAAAAATATATGGATGAGTTTTCGTGCAATTGATATGACATAAAACGCAATTGAGGTGCTTATAACTAAATGTCGTCTAGAGAATATTAATGTTCAGGCTATACTGCCCTGATGTGTTGGGTCATTTTTTCTGTATAGTTACGGTATATTCCGAACAGTCAAACACTGATTACTGTACAGATTATACAATGGAGCAAAGCAATTCCTAACGGTATAACTGTAACACGAAAGCAAATGAACTGATGTATTCCTTACTCATAAGTTGTTTACGGCATCCGACAGAATACATAGAAACTGTAGTCGTTTTATCAAAAACACACATAAAACACAATAAATGGGAGACAGCTCCACCTCAAAACTTGAGCAAATCATGGTTAAGTAATCTCCCTTTCAATTACAATGTTATTGTGGGAGCCTTTTTTACAATTGTACTGCGTTAGAGCAGTATGGGAGGGATGATCATTGAATTAAGTCAAGCAAATGAAATATACACACATGTATATATAAACCTTGAAGGAGATTATGACTGCTAAGTAAATCAACCAAACTAAATTATGTAAACTAAACTTATTGTTTGTTTGTTGTTTGTTGTTGCATAATTGTGTAGATGTTACAACAATGCCACTGTTATTGGCGCTGGAGAACTGGGGCAATCTATTGCATATGAAAACAGATCAAACGTAGGCCAGATTTATTTTAAATATTTTCCAGTTTATTATATCATCGCACTGATACTACAGATCATACATTGTGAGTGGCCAATGTCCGTGGCTAATTGGTGTAATTTCAAAAGCTTACATCAAAATATTGTATTATGTGTTAAACTGTATAATTAGCCAGGGCTTGGTCATGATTATTTGAATTTGTTTCAAATAAATGAAATTAAATGGGTTTTATGCCACACAAACACATGAAAGGTTATATGGCACCAAAATCAAGTTGCATAAGCACCAAGCTTGAAAATATATTAGCTCATCCGAAAAAAGACAACAAAATTGTTGTTCAATAAACTTATGTTCAAGGTTTAAGGTTCAGACGTAGGCATACAACATTTCTTCACAAAAAGACGAAAAAAACAAACATATTAAAAATATAATATGGGGGCATTAGGAGTTTACCTTCAGTATAATATGTAGTGTTGGACAAAACTTTTTCAGATCCTTTCTAGTTTCTCAGAACAAACATGACAAAGGCTATGGTATAATAAGCAGTGATTTTGTTAGCATACATGTATATGCTAAAGGAAAGAAGTAACGCAACTCAGGAATTTCCTATATATTTTGTATGTATATTATACAGTACTGCTGGTAATCGAATGGTACACGACTACATTAAACCTTTCGGAAAAAATATGTGTACAACACATAACGCACCAAATGGTATCCTTTCAATGTGTCATTATTGATAGAATACTCGTTTCGCTCAAGGAGGTGAGCAAACTTAGGAAATAAAATTGTGCAAACTCTTTTCATTAAATGTAGTACTGAAATGGTTCAAATTTTCGAAGCAGAACTGCAAAATTTATGAATTTCATGTTAAAAAATGTAATGTCACTAAAAAGTCGAAACAGCACAGTTTGGTCCTTTCTCTAACAAGCTGCATCCTTTTATTTACAAAACATCTTGGGATTTCTCTGGAATATTACATGGAATTAAGTGTGCAGTATATAAATTATATAGCGGAAATTCCCGAGTTGCGTTGCTTTTTTCCTTTGGTCCAGCTATAAACCCTGTCGACAGTAGTAACACACACTGATGGTGGCTGGTCTATAACCAAGAGGTATACAATCAACATACAAACATCGGTTATTATACCGTGTTGAATTGAATTGGGGTTTTAAGGCGCACCAACACATGAAAAGGTTATATGGTGCCTAAAAGGCATGAACATGCCAGGCTCATCTTCCAAGTACATCGAGATAAAATATGGAAAATGGGCCTAGAACCTTCTCACCCTGAACTGCAGAGTTGCTGCAAATTCTATCGTAGAAACTCCATTTACGCTGGAGCCAGGGATCATGATGAAGACCTTTAATGAACATGAACAAAAAATGATAAAATGAACATGAATTTGGGGGGATTCTACCCCTCTGCCTACCCCTCCAAAGGGATCTGCAGTGGCCGTATTCTTTGCCCCGTGACCAAACGGGGGGCCCCGGCAACCACACGGGGCCGTGTTGATAAAAGTTGTATAGTATATCCAATATATGTGCAATATTGTTTGAATATTTGTCTCTTGTAACATTATTAAATTATATGTGTACAAAAAATAAAGATATGTATAAATATTACAAGTTAATAAACAAATAAACTCAATCACCACTAACACCTGAGTATGAACTGACACAGGCTATTAATTAAATAATTGCAAATTTTCGATAAAATATTTTTAGGTAATATTTCATCGTTGCTTTTCTGACCCTGCTATACTGAGCATCAGTGTGTTGTTATACTGTTACAATATAACAAGATTTGGCCATGTTGTAACGGGATTAAAGGGACTATGGCTATCTTGATTTTTTTTAAACTTGCGGTGTCCCAATAGTTTTTCTACATATATTGCATTTGTTCAATCATTAAATTAATTATAAGAATAGTATAAAGCAAATTGTTCTTGCATATTTCTTACTGCTGATTATACTCCAACAATATTTAAACACATGGTAGAATAACTGAAAACTAAAAATGTTATTTAATATACCGGTATGCATGCACGTTTCAAGTTAAAATGACACTGGATTAATAAATCGAGACGCACATTTTAATGCTTGATAAAAACTACAAGATTGCTGTGTGTCCCTTTAAAACATGACGTTGAACCTTTAAGTGCTACAGTGAACACAAGATGGTGTTTATTGCAATACATGTATGTCAATGTAACCACGAGGACCAGAAAGTTGCAAATTCATATATTCCCAATGAATTACCAACATTACAAAGTTACCAAGTTTCATCAAACTAATTAAGTAATTTAAATATTTGTGATCAGATGAAAAATTGATATTGAGTCTGGAGATTGTTAAGTGCACACATATACTGGCGGTCAATGAAAACGCACTTAAATTTTAATGCAAAAGTTATTTATAATAACAAGCGCATATTTTGAAATTGAAAGATAAGGTGGATTGCAAAAACTGATTTTCTCAAATTCCTAAACATGGTGTAGAGTTTACAATTAGTCACACTGGTAGAAAACAAAAGTCACACATTTTAATACTGGATTATGTCCAACCGTTTTACCGTTCCTACGAAATCATATCTACCTCACATTATTTCAGCAAGATAACAACGTAATTTCAGCCAACAAGATAACATCACGTGTAACTCTTAGAAATGGTAGAACTGTTTAATTATAAATTACTTCACCCATATAATCTACTCTGCGTTTTCATTGACCATCAGTATACATGTATGTAAAATATTATGTTTATTAATATAGGATCACTTCAGTCTTTGCTTAATCAATGACACTTGAAAAACTGAAAGGCAAACACTGTCATGATAATATAAACAAACAAGTAAACGGTCATTTGGACCTTATGTAAACATGATTTATATTAGTGGGGTACAAACATTATATTTTAAGGTTATATTACATTTCAGCCTATGATTTATAAAATTCTGGGAAAAAAAGAAGAAAAAAGATAACTTTATTCTTGTGAATAACTTCCTAGTAGAAATTTTCCAATTTAAATATAGTTTTATAAGCAAAAGTTTTATTTTTAACTTACTTAAAAAAATGTAATACACAACACTGGTTTTGTATACAAGTCATATTTTTCTTATTGGTATTTGCTTTTGTACCAGTATGTGAACTAACCTTAGGAACTATATCCCATAACCAATGTTGAATATGTACATGTATATTCCCTCAATACTTTATAGCCTAAAATGTGCTGAAAATGATATTAAACACCATTTAAGCAGATACATATTTTCTGTAGACAAAATAAGTGTCTGCCCTGCTTATATTACACCAATGCAACAGTACATGTTACATGTAATGCACTAGAGGAATATGGTATACTGATGAAGTAATATGGTATACTGATGAAGTAATACGGTATACTGATGAAGTAATACGGTATACTGATGAATTAATACGGTATACTGATGAAGTAATACGGTAAACTGATGAAATAATATGGTATACTGATGAAGTGATACAATATACTGATGAGGTAATATGGTATATTGATGAAGTAATATGGTACACTGATGAAGTAATATAGTATTCTGATGAAGTAATATGGTATACTGATGAAGTTGTATCACAAGCACAAATATGGCAAGATATTTAAAGGCAACAAAAGCCAAATAATGCACGTTTCATAATCATTGTGTAAACCATAAGTCAATGCGGCTTACATGCAACCAGGTGATGAAACTACACACAGTGTTTATAAACTTGTAAATAGACTTGCAATATATCTGTATTTGTTATTGTCATCCTTTCCGCCATTTTGAATTGAAACAGAATTATGCGTTACCAACTCAAAGATGATTTTTAATAAAGACACTAGTAACGCGCCAAATAATGGCAAACTTACACTGCAAAACCATTCATCAAACTCTATCCAGGTGTTCAGGTCATATAATAATGTATATGTACCGATTAATTCTTTGGTTGTTAACGGGTTCTTAAAGTACACATGACTGAATATGACTGTAAAATGAAATTATGAGTTGGTAACTCTTAATTCGATGCTCCAGTTTTGGGGTTTGGCCTGGCTTGTTAAAACCATTTATATTGTGTTTATAGAGTTTGGATTCTCAAAGTCATTAATTTAAAGGTAAATATGCATTACGTTAAATCAAGTACAACTTCTTTGTCGTGAAATTTGACAGTTTTAGCTACAAGCTATGAATTAAGTCTGGCCGTGACCAATACTCAAGTCCATAAAGGAAGACTGCTAATGTTTGGTCCATTATCAATTCATGCGCAACAAAATCAAGATGTTAAACAAAATGTCTGAATTTCAATGCTTTCATGCACGGACACACATTCGGATTTGACAGCAGATTTGACAGTGGGGCCTATGTACATGTAGTAATCTCAATTTATGGATGCAAATCTACTCCGATATTACCTGCATGTGCATGTAAAATGGCATATTATTATTATATTATAAACTATTATATAATACAGGCCTAAAAAAAATAATAGTGTGGTTCTGGTAACATGTTCAAAATTGGTAGGTAGGGTAGGTCGGATTTTTTTGTTTTTTTATGAACGCAAAAAAGATGCACTGAATTACTATTATTATTATTTATTTTATTTTTTTCGAAATGGTCCAAAAAAACGTCGGGGTCGGCGGGTATTCGTAGGTAGGGTCGGGTGACCCGAACCACACAATTTTTTTTTAAGGCCTATTGAGCAAAACATCTATCTTGGTCAATTGTTTGTACCTGTCCCTCAAAGTCTTGAAAAGTTCATTAAAGGGGGGATATCAGGCTTTTTCTAGAAGAATTAAAAAAAGTTAAGAATGTTCGTATTTATGATAAAAATGCCATATCAATCAAAATTCTGTGCTGGCCGTGTGTTGTCCGGTCTAAAATTTGAATTCATCATATATTTTGGATGGAATCAGGGGTAAAGGGCTAACCTAGGTGAGTAACCTGGAACCTAAGTAAGCACATATTACTGTGCAGAATGAATAACTTTTAGAAAAATATATCATTAGTCGAATAGTCAATTTTTAGTCAGACCTTTGACCCCACATAAAGCCTGATGAAGCCCCTTTAACAGTCAGAGCTCTAACCTTAAACAGTGTCGTTTTTCATAACCTGTGACTGTTATTTAAAAAAGACCTAAAACTCATATAGTAACCAGAATAGTTACTACCACAAAATCACTCCAGTTTAGATGCATTCTATCTTCTGCACAGGAATTTTCCTACATATATGACAATTTTCTCCAGGTAGGGTGATTATTCAACTTTACAACCATGCAATAAAATTCTATGAGCATCGATGAAAATCCAATGTGCAAGGCCTCTCAAGTTACCTACTGTTATGCAACAAAATTCATTAAAAATAATTTTGTAGACTCCAATATGATAATTATTAAACGACTGCTAATTGGATCTTGAAGATTTATTTATCCTTGATAATAAGTATTCAGACAAAAATAAACACAGCACATTTGGCAACTATTTCAATTCATTAGCAAATGATCTTGGTAACTGATTTAGGTTACAAATGGTTACTAGGGAAAAGTAACTGCTACTCTAAACCAAAGAGATATAATAATTTGGCATTTTAATAACTTCCAGCAGTTATAAAACTTGTAACTGTTTAAGGTTAGAGCTCTGACTGTTTAATATAAATTTCATCTTATTAATAACTTTTACGAAGCACTGGCACTGTACTATTTTAAACAGTATAAGACAGAATATAAAATGTGTCTACCATTCAACATACATGTGATATATTTTTTGTTTACTACCGTTCAGACTGCTGCAATCTAAGTCTTTATCAAGCATTTAAATTGAAAACATGATTTCTTATCAGTAAATAAGGCAATAAAATATGGAGTTCTTTCGGTATCCTGTAATTTTATATTTATATATATTATCATTGCAATGTTATCAACAATTAATAACTTACAAAGGCAATTTGCTTTAAACTTCAAATAATTACTATTAATGATTTGCAAATACATAAGTTATAAAGTTATGTAGAAAAATTAACGGGAAAAAATATATATCAATATTGCTGGGTTTCCCTTTAAACTAGACGAGTGTTCCGCGGAACAGGTGTGTCGCCTGTCAGCGTTTTGTCAGTATAACAAGGTTTTTTGGCACCCAGATAAATGACCTCGACAAACTGAATTGAATTGGGTTTTAAGACGCACCAACACCTGAAAGGTTATATGACGCCTAACAGGCATGAACATGCCAGGCTCATCCTCCATGTACATCGAGATGAAATATGGAAAATGGGCCTAGAACCTTCTCACCCTGAACTGCAGAGCTGCTGCAAATTCTATCGTAGAAACTTCATTTACGCTGGAGCCACGTTTATTGTTTTTCTGCCACTGCTCTTTTGATGTGAGCGAGATGGCACCTGAAACAATGCAGGGATCATGATGAAGACCTTTAATGAACATGAACAAAAAATGATAAAATGAACATGAATTTGGCGGGATTCTACCCCTCTGCCTACCCTTCCAAAGAGATCTGCAGTGGCCCTATTCTTTGCCCCGTGACCAAACGGGGCCCCCGGGAACCACACGGGCCTGACTAAGTTTTCGTGAAGGAAAAAAGAGAATTTTAACTCATATAATGACCTTCAGTGTGACCTTGACCTTATATTTCAGTATGACCATGTCAATGTTGTCATCATAAATATACTGAAAGTCTGATGAAGAAATATCAAGAAATGAGAAAGTTATAACCAACATTAAGTATTTGTGAAGAAAATGAAAGTATTTAACTCATATAATGACCTTCAGTGTGACCTTGGCCTAAATATATTTTAGTATGGTCATGTCGATTGTCGATGTTGTCATTATGAGTATGTATTGAAAGTCTGATGAAGAAAATGAGAAAGTTATAGCCAACGTTAAAAGTTTTTGTAACAGACTGAAAAGGCGACACAATAAAGCTAAAATGTATTATGCATAAAAAAAATTCTTGATCAAGCTTATTTCTCATGGTTTACAATCCAACAACATTACAATGTATAACAGTATAAGTTAAGTTTCGGTCTGAATAAAATGCTTTGTTTCCCAGAACACGACCAAACTGACTTTTTCCTTAACCAACAACTTTTTGCTCTACACACCCAAAAATAATAACAATTTAAACAATAATTTTTATTATAAATTTTTAGGGTTTTGTATGCGTAATGCTGTATTGAAAGTGGAGAGACCTTAAGTTGTTCCGAAGCACATTCTTGTAGATGTCAACTCTGGATAAACAAGAGCACGGCCTAGTGGGCATATACGCCCGTCGTTTCACTGTTGTAGGCTTAATACTTTGAAAATTACTAGCCAAAATCACGTGGTTAAACCTGTTTCAAAAAGTAAATAATTTAAAAAAAATGGTTTTATCATATGCTGGATCATGCTGGAATGTGTACACAGTTTCATGTGTCATTGTTCATGCTGTTGTAGACCTTATACTTTTGAAGTTATAAGCCATAATCATTTGTCAGCTAAAAGTTAACAGACGGACAGACAACCCACAACATAATACATCCCTAAGGGCGTATAAAAAGTTGTTAAACGTTTTTACCAGAGGTTACATGTACAGTTCAAATGAGTTGTTCTAGTTTACGCATGTCGTAATGAATAGGTGTGCATGCATCTGTTTTTATTTCAAAATGCCATGTTTGTTTTGAATGAATCCGAGACCAATGACGGAATGGCGTGTTTTTGTTTTGAACTTCAAGTTTGCCATTATCCAAGATGTGCTTTCGACCTTGGCTAATTTCGATAATTATTCAAAGAATTGCAATTTGGCATCTCAAAAGATATTAACAGAAAAACAACTACAGTACCAGTCAGATTTAGGCATAGACCATACTAATAATTTCCAACACATAAGATTTATCTACATGAATTATATAACGAAAGTGAAAGTAGGAAAAAAATTCTGTTTGACCTAATGCATCATTCTTTTCATTCTTTTTATCTGGTGTAGTCTATAACAAAAGTAAAAGTAGAAAAAAGTTTTGTTCGACCTAATGCATCTTTTTTTTTTTGATATCTGCCTGCCCTTTTGTAATTACTGCACTAGGAGCAAGCAATTCCATAGGCATTAAGAGTCTAACAATTTGGTACAAGGTTCATCAGTGATGTTATATCCTAGGGGTATCCCCACTGACACCCCACTTCCCCTCTCCCACCGATGGAGGAAAACACTGATATGTGCATAATTGTAACAACCTGTAGCTCTGATCCTTCATAGTTTAAGTCATTAATTTTACAACGAAATTATGTAAAAAATTATGACAAAAAAAACAGTGAAAGAAAAGGATTTAACTTAGTGTGCAGTCTCGACATAGCTTAATTTTGGGGCAAGTGACTTTTGAAATTGGGGCAAGTGACATTTTGGGCAGGGCAAGTGGATTTTGAAAATCTACTTGCCCTGGGCAAGTGGATTTTCAAAATATTTCCAGACCCCTGGCATGGAAGCTTGGCTTGTATGCAGTTATGCAATTGCAAATGAATTATATGCAAATGAATTATTTGACGACCATGTCGTACATTATGATTATTTGACACAAAATCTGTATTATGGTTGTTAATGTTGATAATAAAACAATTATAGGGTTAACTGTATTGAAGTTTTGATTTTGCAAATGGCTGTCAGTAATTTAATGGCCGCACATTTTGTTTAATGGTGAAATGTTTGTGTAGTTTTGCATACTGTCGAAAAGGTAAAAAGTTCAATACTGGTTAACCATGGTTTCTAATGCATTTCATTGTATTTTGACAGGTTTACTGACAAATGCATTGAAATGAAACAAACTGTCATCACAATGTTAACGTCACATGATGACGTGATTTGCGATGAGTACTGTAAGCACTATTTTGAACATCAACCATTCGCATTGCAGAATATTTGGCAAGTGTTTATACCGTATAATCCATAATAAACGCCCAACTGGGCGTTAACATTTTTGAAAAGGCGGGTGTTTATTTGAGACCAAAAATACATAATTTAACTTTTAAATCAGACACTATTTAATGATTTTCTTTATCAAGAAAACCAGTCTGCATGTCAATCAATCAATTAATGTATTGGATTTTAAGTTTTCTATTGATTTTGTTTGTTCCATTGTGAATGAAACGGACTAACTTGCATCTTTGGGGGTTAAAAAAAAAATGGGTGGGGGCGTTTATTAGGGGAGGTGTGTTTATTAGGGATTATACTGTAATACATAATTATATGAATGCTAAATATATGAACAATCATAACCAACTGTGAAATACAATCACAGTGTAATACACATGTACATGTATGTACACAAGGTATATTACCAGCACCAAGTAAAAAACTTAATATTATTCCCAGTCCTCAATATGAATCAATTAAAAAAGTGTGTGGTTAGTGTAATTATAATAGAAACTAAAATTTGTTTCGGATGAATGATCAATCATAAGAGTTGATGAGCAATGCTAGAAAATAGTATTTCTAATGCAATTTGTGGAAAAATTGTATCTTTCCCAAGAATGTTCTTTAGTCCGATTGTTCTATTTTTCGTCAAAAAACTGTAAACAAAATGTTTGATTCAGGTAGGTGTTCGTCTCATAACTTTCTTAATATTTATCGATTGTTATTCAACTAAAGTGCACATACCCCTTCAAAGTGAGCTCTTTCCTCCGCCCCAAAAGGTAATTCGATTTATAAGTACTTTCTGAGATTAGCCCTCCCAAAGTCCTGGAAACAAAATAAATCTACGATTGTGTACATTTTGGGAGTGCTAATCTCAGGAGTACTAAATGAATCAAAATGCCCTTTGCGGCGGAGGAAAGAGCTGACATTGTAAGGGTATGTGCGCTTTAATTGAACTAAATTCATTAAATATTAAGAAAGTTAAGAAAAATCCTATCTGAATCCAGTGCTTTGTTCACATTTTTGCCACGAAACCGATCAAAAAGTCACCTGGTTTTGCCATGCTGTACATAGATTGATATAGACTTGTGTTAGGCTGACTCAGAGAGATAAACTTACTAAGCAATATCCAGTAAGCATTTTTTTATGTATAATCTTTCTTCATTAAGAGGTTTAAGATGGGGATTTTCACTACTACTCTGACTGGTCTACACGGCTGCAGGGTCTTCCACAGGCCATTTAAGAGCATATTCCCCCTATCCCTTAATTCCAAAACCTAATTTCCCCCTACTCCTTAACTAACCCCCTATCCTTTGATCCGTCTGCCCTATCCCTTAAAAACACCAATACACCTGCAAAATGCATTATACCTGTCTATAAATAGCTCCTTGTAGCCTATACTTCTTAAAAATCCTTTCATTTAAAGTTAAAATATACTTCAGATAGCTCAACTAAAGGGTAACTCCCTCCCATCCCACCCATGATATTCAAATTTAATTCCCCCTATCCCTTAAATTATTTCTGTGGAAGACCCTGGGCTGTTATTTTCCTTTTACTAGTATCAATCAAAATACCCAGCTACTCTGCTCTGTCGGCCGTTTACTTGAAAAGTTAATGACACCCCTGCTTTATCACATTTTATGCACTATTTTTTCAATTTAAAAGGGCCATCAGGCATCTGGTCCCCAGTCAAAGATAGAAAAAATTGTGATTTGACTAGGTTGAATTAAACTCTTTAAAATAAAAACAAATTATTTTCAAACATGTAACCCTAACCACACCTTTTTTATTTGTTTGACCTAACTTTACTGTTACACATAAACATTCATAATCGTTTTTATTTGTGTTCGACAAAGTGGACACACTCGTCTGTCACGCATTCTCGTTCTCGCGATTTGGTTCCCACATTCCACGCAGAGGCACATGTGGCGACACGGCAATATCAACACAGATTTGTTCCTATCCTGACACACCACACATACTCTCTTCTCCTTTTCCGATTCTATCACACGTTCAATATCGCTTGGAGACATGTCTTTCACAAACCTAGCCGGTGTCGTAGATCTCCGAAGTTTGTTTTCACTATCTGTGTCCGGCAACTCAATATTGATATCACTTAGTTCACTCTCACTATCAGCATTGCTTTCATTGTCAGAGGAATCAATCTCTAGTTCTTCATCCGAATCGTTAATATCATCATCATCCTCCTCATCACTTATGTTAGATTCATCACTGTAGTCATCATAGTCTTGAGAAATGTCAACAAAATCATCATCAGAAAACTCTGCCACTCTACCATCGTAGTCGTCAAAACTTTCACCTTCATCCAAGAATTCTTCTGGAACATTTAATTCTGAAGGCCGAAACAGAGGGAAAGTTAACCCCCTTGAACACATTTGGCGTAAGATATTAATGAACATCATTCCTATCAAACATGAAATGACGATGCCAAGGTATGCCTCTTTGGGCATGTTTACAATGTAGACTGTCACGAAATGATAGCTTGAGTCAAGGAGGTAATTGCAAAAATATCTGACCAAACTGTCTATATAAAATATCGCGTTGCATAAACATTCGTAGCTCCAAAGAAAACCATCATAAGAAAATATCGCCATTGTTTTTGAAAACTGTCCAATTGTTGTGAAGCCACCAACAATAGAAAATGTGAACTCTTTTAAGGAAATAACAAAGTATTTCCAAGTGCCAAGACCATTTTCCGTCAAATTATGTCCAGATATCTGTAAAGCTTCTGCCGTCCACTTGCCTCCGGTCCATAAAAAATACAATAAGCACTCTACTGAGTGAAACAGCAAGTCTAGAAAGCTTAATAACAGAATAAGAAGTTTCCAAATTAGATAAAGGAAAGCTGCAGTAAAGTTCATAAGCTCCATCGCAAAATCAACAACACAGACTATGATCGTGTAACACACTACGATTATAAAATTCACAACAGCCGCACCTGCACTAAACAAGTTCAATAAAAACCGCAAAATCATCGAAACAGCTTTGTGATTAACTTCCAAAACAATCGCAAGTACTGTTTTCACATACACAAAACCTTCCGTAATTCCAGTTAAGATACCAGCCAATGTATCAATAATAACTTCTGTAGCTTTCATTTTGTAATTCGCAACTAAACGAGTCTATATGCCTGTCCGCACATGTAAAATTCACACAAAGTCACAGTAGTTTATCAAATTGAATACAAACATACTGACAAAATGTTACATTCAGCCCATCTTCTAGTTCATGTAGTTCTAACTTTCTTTTAAGCAAATCATTTGCTTTACAACCAATTTCAGCTATCATGTTTTTGCATTACTTTTCTTCTGCATCTTCTAACAGTTGTTTCTCTCTGGCGTCATATGCCTGAAAAATATCAACAATTTGTTTTGAGCGAAGCCCAGCACCTCACAAATCTGAGCTTTTAGTCGACGTGTTAGCTGTTCTGGCAAATATTCCATTAAATGAAACCAATTTGTATTGTACTTATGGTCGAACATTTATTTTGAACTGAATTTTACCCCACTACCATGCCCCGAAGGGTTCCAACATGATCATACGCTACTTGCTTTTTTTCCGGAAAAAACACAAACAAACATCGAATGAACAAATCCAAAGCATTCCGATTGCAATCAAAATGCGTAGACGTTTGCAAACGCTGATTATTAACCCGGACTATATTGGACAAGTTCAATTGTCGGCCTTTCAATCGAGATTTGCAACTTATTGTCTGACACTCTTGGAGAAACTCTAGATCTACTCGAAATTTCATGGATGCACTTTCATTTGTAACAGTATAGAAAGTGCCGTTTCTTAAAGAAACTAACCCGCAAAATAATATATAGTATAATACTATTACGACAAATAACAAGGAGCTTATTGACAAATCCTTACAGATAACAGGGTGTAAGTATTCTTACTCCCTGCAAATAACGACACAATTACACCACAAAATTAACTGTTTATCAAAACTCTATCCAGGTGTTCAGGTCATATAATAAATGTAATGCATATGTGCCGATTAAATGTATAGGTTTATTAAAGGGGGAGCGCTTTTAGAATTTTCAGAGCCGTATTAAATAATTAGTGTTTGAAAATAGTGCATCAACCCCCTTTCAGCAACAGTATGCAAATTAAGTAATATATAGAGTCCGGTCTCAGCGAGTTGGCTTATTTAAACACCGAGATGGGCGAGCTTGGTGTACTGAGTGACGTCATGGTGACCGTTCTCTAAATACCGCTATCTGTTAGTTGTTGTACGGTATAGCCACGCCCCTTTAGTTACCCTAAATAAACGATTTAATGCTCTGCATCACAGACATATTAATAGTTATTAGATCTGTGTCTGCATTCATCAAAGGAAATGTCACCGACCATGCTACAACTACCAGTTATTGGAAGTTAGAGTATGACAGGGAGCTGAAATGGACATGCTACAAAACAAATAGAGTATGGCTTCATCTCGTTGGTTTAAACACCTCGATGCTTAAATTAACCAACCCAATGAGACCATACTCTATCCACAGACATATTAATAAACAGATAGGAAACTTCCTATCTTAACCAATGAAGTAACCAAAATATCACGTGGCACCTTAACTTTTCCTTCTATCCCCTCTCTCAATTATTCACTGATTTTGATGAGAATACATTCAAACGAATATAGTGAATAGCAAAATGGTATTATAATAATTTATGTTTATTTTGAAAGTAAGAAATTGTATAAAAAGATGTTTAAAGTTAAAAATGTCATCACATTTCGCTTTTCTCTTAAAAATCAAGGTTTTGACATAGTCAAAGTTTCCGTCAAACTCCTTTTTTGCTCTAAATGTAAGAGAAAGAAAAATACTATCATTGGAAAGAAAATTAAATTTATGATGGTATTTGGCATGAATGAAACTTGTATCTATAAAACTCTTCATAATATGTGTGTTTAAAGTTGGGAAATAATTTGTGAAATTTTCGCACTGTGCCACGTGAAATTTAGATAATTTTCGTAGTGTCCAATCTATTTGTTATTAGATCTGTGCTCTATCTATTACTTGTAGTACCATTTATTCTGACAGGTGTTATTTTCAATTAAACGATTTACACCTGTGCTTTTACCAAGGGAATTTTCAGTGACCATGCTACAAAGATATTTATGTTTGGAATGCAGTGTTATTTTCAAAATATTTCTGTGTTTACTCAGAGATCGAAGAAGTAGTGATTGGGCACTTACACAAATCTCACATAATCTCGTATGACACAAGGTAAAACTGCCAAATCTCGCTCTTCATTTTCTCTTCCCATATTTAAGACAGAAAGAACATAAGAAAATCACCACACACATGATCAATATCATGAAAATCATCCTAATTATGCTTTTATACTCTCCGCTATTAGTAGCGAACAGTATGGTAGCGTGATAACGGTTCTGATTTTAATGAGATTGACACAGGATATACTTATCTTTAATTTGAGACCTGTTGCAGACTCTTGTTTTAAAAAAATGACAAATTGCATACAGTAACAATTTTCAGTAACGCAGCAATGTGAACAAGTTTGTATTTTTGGGCCATATATTCAAATATAAGAAGACAAAATAAAATACGAGATATTGCAGTTTTACCTTGTGTCATACGAGATTATGTGAACTTTTAGTAACTGCCCAATATCTACTTCTTAGACTATCTGGCTGTACTGAAACCTTATATATGTAAGGGTTTAACGTCACTTTTTACAATCTTTCAGTCATATCACGACGATGACATATTGTAGCAGTGAGCTCAATGTTCACGGTAACAGTGCTACCACACTGGAATACCACGCAGTAGACACATGTCATGATACCCCACCCAGTCACATTATACTAACCCCGGGCAGACCAGTGCCGAAACTATCCATGTTTATGCTAAACATTCAAGTAAGGGAGCTACCAGTACCATATTAATAAAGTATTTTGTATCACTCGTCCTCGGATTGAACCCACGATCTCCCGCAGGCGAGGCGGACCACTAAGCCACGTCGTGTTACCTAATCATGCTTTTTTTTCAGGTGAAATTTTAAAGCTCTCAATTTGATGTGTTTTCTTAGAAAGGAATTATAACAATTATACAACTTTGTACAGGCATTTTAGAGACTTCGTTTTTACTTTGTAGATAGGTTGGAATTGAAACAGCTACATGTTTATAGACAATCTTATAACAATAAACACAGGCTTACATCTTGTAAATATATCATTTTACATACATAGGCATATGCATACAAAACAATAAGTATATACACTACTTTCTTCACATGTTGTAGTCAATTATGATCTAAGGTTTTAAATATCACAGCACTTTTAAATATGTTATATGTCACGTTTTATATATCACAGATATTTTGAGAGCTTATATACAATCACAGGATATTGACCTATATATAATAATCACAGATATCTAATTTATCAGAGATAATGTTGTTCTATATTCATTTATACAACGCCATTTTGGCAAATATCTATCTAGTCAGTTACGTTATTAAAGAGAGTAATAGGAAAATAAAAAAACAAATACAAATTCCTTGACTTGTTTGGAAGCTCTTCGTTGCCTGGTTGTTAGTGCAACAACGTCTTTGTGTGAAGGAGTTCGTACAACTGATGCATATTCTTTCGTAGATATATTAAAAAAATATTAATATTAGAACAAAAAAAAAGATATCCTTGTCCATATAATCAAAAGATCTAAGGATTACACCTCGATGAAACCCACGTTGCGTCATTGTTGAAGGTCACTCCGAGAGACATATATATTTTTTTTTGTTGCAAGAAACCTGTTCAACTGGTATATATAAGTTTCATTCAGTAATATACTACTTATCATTTATATTGCTTCTTCCCAGGTGTATAGCCACCCATCTGTCCATAGCAATTATCTATTTAAAGAAATATAAAAAGATCGGACAGTAAAATAGCATTCAAGGAGGACAGTCAACCACAAAACACAGAAACAAACACGCAAATAGACAAAGAAGAAGGCAAAAGTAATAATAAATACAACCGACATCACAAACACAAAAGGGTTGGCAATAGGGCTACCGCCTTGGAACGGTCAGTGGCAAAGTAGGCCACTGGGGGGTTTAAACCGATTCTAGAGTGCACCAAACTTCACACTTACCCTAATGTCATCCCATTAAAACAGGACAGTGTAAATAAAGAAATCCCCGCCATGATCTAATCTCTAACCAACAAGGCAGCATCAATAGGCAATATAAATAAAACACAAATATGCCGTGTAAATATAATACCAAAAAACAATAGCCTAGAAAGTCACAATGAAGGTACTCAATGACTTGGCAGAAGCCAGAGCAACAAGAGCACAAACCATTAAGGGCACGACAAGAAAGATTATAGACACATATCAAACGCCACCGTCCCAATGGGCTTTAGGTAGGCGTCATCATAGGGTCCACAGCCTGTCCGGTCATCGTACAATTAAAGAGGAAAGCATAGTGGCGAACTGTAAAAGGGTCCACCACCAAGCATGCAGTACGTTGCAAAATGATAGGGTCATAACCTCTTTTGATAAACTTTTTAACAAGTTTAACAAAGATAGTCTTAAAGTGATCATGACCAAGAATCTTACGAAGTTTATAAATCACATCTCCATAGAAGTCAGGTTGTGATAGTCCTTATCGCAGAAGAGTCCTTAAATTACTTTTATATTTGGAAAGAAGATCAGGGTTACGACAATAACATTTTGCAAAGGTTTTACGAAGTTTATGCTAACGGTAACCCTGATTGAGTAGCTTTTTAGTTATACAAAGATGACAAATATTAAAGTACAAGCTCTTGCAAAAACGAATAAGTTGAGATACATACACCCCATAAGAAGTTGCTCGGGGAACATCCCCATCCAAGTGGGGATAATTAACAATGTCAAAATTAAAATCATTTCTCTTGTCATAGATTTTGCTAATTATTTCACCGTTTTTAATCGAGAGATCTAAATCAAGAAATTAAGCGTTATTATCAGATATATTAGCTTTGTTAAGCTGAAGTTCTTTAGGATAAATAGTATTAACCATAGTTGGAAAGAAAGGGTTGTCAATGTTCATTATGGCATCCAGATACCGAGAGGTGTCATTAAAGGCTTCAATAACATCTGTCTGGGTATCTGGTGAAAGACTCAACACAAAATCTCTTTCATAGCAAAATAAAAACAAATCTGCGACAAGTGGTGCACAGTTCGTACCCATAGTGATACCAACAATTTGTCTATAAACGGTGGTTCCATACCTGACGAAAATTACAAATTTCATAGCAAGTCCACATAGTATAATTGTCTAAACTGCCGTTAGTGAAAAACGCTTTAATATTATTATTACATGCCAAAAATGTTGTATTTTCTCTAGCGAGTGTTTTTTTAATAAGAGAAATTAGCTTGTCTTTAATAAGGTGATGTGGTAAGGTTGTATATAGTGTAGAGAAGTCATAAGTGCTTATTGATGAAACTTGACCTTTATTGAAC